>VZQC01014015.1:2723000-2750789 GCA_009823505.1 Rhizomys pruinosus | reverse complement strand
ATATAAAATTTCATCCTTCAGTTAAGATATCATGGTTTTCTGAATACTTTCCTAAAGCATTTTTCCTCCCTTCATCTGTTTTTAAGTGCTTTCTACATCTCACTCTGAAGAGCCAAATGTGCTTCAGTATTTTCCTGCCATAGTAATGAAAGTTGGAACAATTTAAATACATATTACTTAAATTGCCTTAAGAGAAAAGAATGAGAAAATACACCTTCTGCTCTAATACTCCTTTCCCAGGAATTATTTTACATTTCTCACATATTACTGAACCTATTTTACGTAGTACAATATTTCCTATGTCCAATTTTCCTATTTCCTGTGAATACTCAACATTATTCTAGCCCTGAGTCTCTACATTTCCTTGAATACTATGTGAGCCATTCTGAGATTTTTGCATTCATACAGACTTTATAATAATTTTGTCCATGTCCACAAAGTAGCTTGCAGTGGTTTGATATCAGATACATTGAATTTGCAGGTGAACCTGGATAAGAACTCGAATCAGGATGATACTGAGACTTACAGCCCATAAACATAAAGTATATATTTACTTATTTCATAGCCTCCATCACATTCTTTAAGTTTTCATTATATAGTTCTTGTTCATATTTTGTTAAATTTATGTCTAATATTTTATTGATATGGAGTGCTATTATATATGGTATTTCATTTTTAATTTTAAAATTTATTTATTTTTCATGTGTATGAATGTACTCTCTGTGTGCAGGTTTGTGCACCAATGCCATGCAATGCCACAGAGGTCAGAAGAGGGTGTTGGATTCCCCTGGAACTGGAGTTAAAGACCATTCTTAGCCGCCATGTGGGTGCTGCAGATCAAACCCCAGTCCTCTGCAAGAGCAGTCGATGCTCTTAACCGCTAGGCCATCTCTCCAGGCTGGTATTTCATTTTAAATTTCCAACCCTATGTGTTTAATCATGGAAAAACATGTTAGTGTTTGAATTTGAAATTGTGTCTTGCAAACTTGCTGTGATTAATCATTTATCGCCACAGGAGTATTAGCTATCCTTTTAAATTTTCTACACAGATGAACATGTATTCTGTGAAAGATGTTTTATTTCATCTTTCCCAATCTTCATGTTTTTTATTTCATTTTTTGCTCTAATACATTAGTTAGGACATTCAGATTTATTTTGAAAAGCTGTGATGAAAGAGGACAATCTTGTTCCAGAATTTAATGGGGCATCATCGAAATTTTCACTGTAAAATTTTATGCTAGAGGTAGGATACTTAAAGATTATTCCTTATCCAAATGAATAAGTTCCTTTCTATTCTCAGTTAACTAATAATTTTTATTATAAACAGGTGGTGACATTTTTTTCCAATCCTAATTGCCAATAAGATTACTGATTTATTGGTATTTTCAGAGTACTATCTTTTCATTTTGACTGTGTTGATTTCCTGTTTTTAATTTAATTGGTATTAACTTTATTTCTTATTTCTTGATTTAATGTGCTATATCATTCTAGTTTGTTTAGATCATTCAATTTAATTAGACTTTTTTAGTATTTATGTTCATAATCAAAATCTATCTGGATGCCCTGGTTTTCTTGCCTTCCCACAACAATTTATTTGAGACAGGGTCTCATTATGTACTTCTGACTTGTCTGATACTAAGTATGTGGACCAGCCTGGGCTTGAACTCTAAGAGATCCTCCTGCCTCTGCTTCCAAATTGTGAGATTAAAAGTCTTTTACAAAGTGCTTGTCCAAATTCCCATGAATCTTTATAAATCATAGTGGTGATTTCATTAGTTCAAAGTTGTTCCAATTTGTCTGGAAAATTTGTGGCCACGTGTTGTTGAAAATAATACTTCTAAATGTTAATCTACTTGGGAATATTCTCATCATCATACTCTTGTCAATTTCTTACTGAGTTTCATTATGATCTGTCATCAGATATTGAATGTCTATCTTTCAAATTTGCTTAGATATACTTTATCACTAAGAATACTCTCCTTGAAAGTCTGAGAGCATGAATTCTGTTGTTGTTTCATAATGAAATTAGATATCTTCTCTCTACCCAGTTGACTGATGCTGTTGTTCGCCTTATCTATGTTCTTAATGAATGGACTCTAATTCCCTGGAACTGTCAATCGTAAGCTCAAATAAACTCTTCCTTTTATAAGTTCCTTTGGTCATGGTGTTTTATCACAGCAACAGAAAAGTGACTAATACAGCTTTGAAAAACAAATGACCCTGGATAGTCAAAGCAACCCCGAGGAAAAAAATAGCAATGCAGGGGGAATTACTATACCAGATTTTAGTCTCTACTACAAAGCTATAGTCATAAAAATAGCATTTAACTGGTATGAAAATTGATCTGTAGCTCAGTGGAAAAAAGTTGAAGACCCAAATATGAATACATAAAATTTTAGCCACCTGATACATCACGAAATGGCCAAGAAGTTTGAATGGAAGAAAGACAGTATCTTCAGCAAATGGTGCTAGCAAAACTGTCCAAACTAAATCACTACTTTTAAAGAATAAGGCTAAACTCCTATCTTTCACCTTGTACAAAAGTCAAATCCAAGTGGATCAAAAACCTCAGTGTGAATCCTGAAACTCTGACAATGTTACAAGAAAACATGGGCTGCAACAGACCAAATATAGGTGTAGAAAAAGACTTTCTAAATCAGTCAGGAGTCGTTCGAGAAGTAAGGTAAACATGAACAAGTGACACCACATTAAAGTAAAAAAAAAGCTTTTGTTTAGCAAAAGAAACAATCAAAGAAGTGAAAAGAAAACTCACAGAACGGAAGGAAATCTTTACCAGTGATAAATCTGGCAGAGGTTTAACATCCAGAATATATAAACTACTCAAAAAAAAACAAAGGTCCAAGAAAACATATGGCCCAATTAAAAGATGGGGTAAAGATCTGAACAAAGACTTCTCAAGAGAAGAAGTTCAGATGGCTCAGAAACATCTTAACAAGTGTTCAACATCGTTAGTAATTAAGGAAATGCAAATAAATAAAAAAATTAAAATTTCAACTTACACTGGTAATATTGGCTATGATCAAGCAAACAAAGGAGACCAAATGCTGGAGAGGGCGTGGAGAAAGGGGAGCACTCATTCACTGCTTGTGGGATTACAAACTCCTATAGTCCTTTTGGAAAGTAGTGTGGAGAATTATTAAAATATTAACAATCTACCTACCATTTGGCCCAACTCTACTAAACGTAAGTACACAACCAAAGGATTCATCCATTAAGAGAGATACATGCCCAACTATGTTTATTGCTGCCCTCTCGATAGTGAAGAGCTTGAAGCATCCCAGGTGACCTTCAATAGACTAGTGGTTAACTAATATGTGGTACATTTATTTATACAATGGAGTTCTTTTCTTTATTCAAATTAAAGATTTTTAATGTTTATTGATAGATACAAGTATATAAGTTCAGGGCATGAACATGATTTGATAGATTAAATAGACTTAATTTCAATACTATAATAAGGGAACAATTCAAATTCTCACCATTTGTTTCACACCCACAAAAACCACATCAAGGGCATTAACGATCTCTCAAATCTGATCAGTTTTGTGCAATTAAGCCATGTTTCTTTTCAAAAAGACTTGTTCACTTACCCAGGCTCAAGGACATTGAAATCTAGCACATAAAGCCCATTACTAGAGGGAGAAATACAGGCAATATACTATTACAGCAACAACCATCAATTACAGTTAAGGATTTTCTGTAACAACCAAATGGATAATCTAATATTGCAACAATTCAAGTATTCCTGAGCAAAGTGCATTTCTATAATATTCAGTATTTCTATTCAGTTTTCTAACTTTAAACAGCCTATAGTAACTGGCAGCAAAGAAGGTCCTTGCAATAGACTGCCTCTGCTGGAGAACCTATGATGTAATTATTGCATGCTGCTAATATACTATCTAAGCATTAAAGATATTCCTAAAATATTTGATGGTAGACTATGGTTAAGACATTACACTACAAAAACACTTATGCAGAAGGAAACCTTTACTGATGTGCTTCTGCTTTAAATATTGTGTCTCCAAATGAAGTCCAGTAAGCACACGTCCTGTCTTGATCCCCCTGCATTGGCATCCATGATACTGCCGAGGTAATCTAACAACGTCAGTCCATCTTCTTAGGAGGCTGAATTTCCATTAGCTGCTTATTTCACAAGCTGAGTATCTCAGCAGTCCTCATTCCACATTGGAAGTCTAAAAAGTAAAAAAGCTGTATCTCATGTCTTTGAGGAGTGTCTAAAACAGTGGCATCTACAGAGCATATGTGCCTGCCTGTAAGAATTGTAGACAGGCCAAACAATGGTGCTCTCTTTTTTTATTATTTTCTTTTTGTCTTTTTACTAAGATCTCAAGCTGTCTGTCTGCATTACAGTTTCTCTGGTCTTTTTATTTCTGGTTGTACATTCCTTCTGGATGCTTAAGGATATACAGATATCCCAGATTAACCAAGGTTTTGTTTTGTTGAGGTCAGTTGAGAATCTTGTCCTCAGGGTTCTCTTGGGTTTTTTTTTTTTGGGGGGGGGATGGGAGCCCCTTGCTTCTTTCATCTCCTCATCCACCAGTTCTATCCACATGAGGACAAAATCAGGTCTTGCTAGACTGGGTTTCCTTTACTGAAGGATGAGCAGACTCTATTATATAGCCTGGACACTGGCTGAAGTCCCATTAATGGCTCTCCAAGACTTCCCTGTACAGGAAGAATGGTGACCCACATCTGTAGGACTTTTCACAAGATGCCCCCACGTATAATCCCCTAAAACTTGGTTGACCTCTGAGGGCAAGGAACAAAGTTGTCCCCCAGGTGTCCCGGTCAAATTGGTAGGGACTTCAGATATGGTAGTTAAGCACCCAGCAATGCTAAGTTGCACCAGCCTGTTACATTGCACCTGTATTAACATTGTATCCTTTGGAAACAAACTGTATGTCACATATTTCTTAGTTCCATATCTTTCCATTTTAATCCCATATTACTTTAAATTGTGCACACATGTCCTCCATCATATACTAAAAGTCCAAGGTCTGCGTATATGTGTTATGTCAGCTCTAGAACCTGTGTAGGGATTCCCAATACAAGATCATAGTTGTCTTTAGATCATAAGGAGTATAATATTAACATTACTCATTTTGTCTTACACCTAGGTACTTGGTACTAGCATCCACAGATGAGGGATACCATTTGTCTTTTGTTTTTCTGGGACTGTGTTACTTCACTTAGCATAAAATCTTCTAGTTCCATCCATTTACCTGTAAATTTCATGATACCATCTTTCTTTACCACTGCATAGTTCTCCATTGTGTAGACGTACCACATTTTCTGTATCCACTCATCAGTTGTGGGGCATCTGGGTTGGTTCCAGCTCTTTACTCTTGTGAATAGAGCAGCAACAAACATGGATGTACATGTATCTCTGCTGTAGGAAGAGTCTGATGGACATATACCCAGAAGTGGTATGGCTGGGTGAAGTGGTAGGCTCATTTTGGGTCTTTTAGGGGTTCTCCGTACTGCTTTCCACAGTGGCTGTACGAGTTTGCATTCCCACCAGCAGTGGATGAGTGTTCCCCTTTCCCCACACCCTCTGCAGCATTTCGTATCACTAGTTTTCTTGATCCTAGACAGCCATATCGGGGTGAGATGATATCTTAACGTGATTTTAATTTGCATTTCCTTAATTATTAGTGACGTTGAACACTTTTTAAGATGTTTCTCAGCCATCTCCATTTCCTCACTTGTGAATTCTCTGCTCAGCTCTTTTACTCCATCTTTTGAGTGAGTCAATTGTTTTCTTGCTTCTTTGTTTTTTTGGGTAGTTTATATATTCTGGAAGTTAATGCTCTGTCAGATAAATCAGCAGTGAAGGTTTCCTCCCACTCTATGGGTTTTCTCTACACTTCCCTAATTGTTTGTTTTGCTGTACAGAAACTTTTGACTTTAATATTGTCTGACTTGTCAATTGTTGACCTTATTTCCTGTGCAGGTGCTGTCTGATTTAGAAAGTCTCTCCTACACCTATGTCTTGTAAGTTGCTGTGAACTTTTTCATCTAACCCCTTCAGGGTTTTGGGTTTCAAATTGAGGTCTTTGATCCATTTGGAGTTGATTTTTGTGCAGGGTGAAAGGTAGGGGTTTAATTTTATTTTTCTACAAGTGGTGATCAAGTTATGCCAGCACCATTTGCTGAAAATGCTGTCTTTCCTCCATTGAGTCTTTTTGGCCCCCTTGTCAAATATGAGGTGGCTGCCATTGTATATGCTCAAATTTGGAACTTCAGTTTTGTTCCATTGGCCTACAGGTCTGCTTTTGTGCCAGTACCAGGCTGTTTTTATGAATAGAGCCCTGTAGTATAGTTGATGTCTGGTATAGAAATTACCCCTGTATTGCTGTTTTCACTCAGTGTTGCTTTGGCTATTCAGGGTTTTTTGTTGTTCCATATGAGTTTAAGAATTTTTTTCCAAGCCTGTGAAGAATGTCCTGGGGATTTTTATTGGAATTGCATTGAATTGATATATTAATTTGGATAGAATGGACATTTTTACTATATTAATTTTTCCAATCCATGATTATGGGAGGTCTTTCAATCTTGTGATGCCTTCTCCAATCACCTTCTTCAGGAGTTTATAATTTTTGTTGAGATCTTTGGTGTCTTTGGTAAGGCTTTTTCCTAGGTATTTTATTGTTTTTGAGGCTATTGTGATTGGGAAGGTCTCCTTGTATTCCTTCTTCAGTTGCATGTCGTTGGTGTAAAGAAAGGCTACTGGGACTGGAGAGATGGACTAGTGGTTAAGAGTGCTAACCGATCTTACAGAGGACCCGGGGTCGATCCCCAGCACCCACATGGCAGCCGAGATCTTTCTGAAACTCCAATTCCAGGAGAGCTCCAGTTCCAGGGGAATCCGACATCCTCTTCTGACCTCCGTGGCATTGCATGACATTGTTGCACACACTTGCATGCAGACCGTACATTCATACACATACAGAAATAAATAAATAAATAATTTATAAAAAAAAGTAAAAAAAAAAAAAAAAGGCTACTGATTTTTCTAGGTTAATTTTGTAACCCGCCACTTTACTGCAACTCCTAATTGTTTCTAGGAGTTTTCTGGTAGAGTTTTTAACATCCCTTAGGTAAACTATTGTGGAGAAACTTAGTTAAGATGGATACCATTCTAAACCAATGGGACCTCCTTGACCATACCCATGGGCTGGAGTGTAGTGTCAAAAAGATTTAGCATTCGGCCCTGAGAATTGAATCATGATGGATATTTAAGCAGACGTCTTGGAATAAAATCTCTTTCTGCATTTGAACATCAACCTGCCTACAAGTGGTGTGCTTTCCTGCACAGGCTTTCCACATGGGTCATCCTAGGATTAAGTGGGCCCCACTAAAATCTCAGTGGTGTCCCCAAAATTGGCGTCTGAACGTGGGGCAGAAGGAAAACTTGACTATTTAAGTATGCATACCCCCAAATCTTGCCTTTTTCTTCTCTTTTTCCTCTCTCTCCTGATATCTATCTGTTGTGGCGGAGCTATCTTTCCTGATGGTTTCGGTGGATGGGACAGTGGTCTGAGAGCATGTGGCTTTGTGCATGTGGAGGAGAGCAGCCTGCCTCTGATTTGGTTCAGAGGGATCACCCAATGCCTTCCAGGCATGTGCTTCCTGGCATGATCACTCCTGCAGGCTATAAAAGCCAGTGACATCAAGGCTGAATTTAATATTAAGGCTTAGCAGTTATGCTTGGCCTTAAAAACAATTTCACATAATTTTACAAGTCTGAAAAATTTTCTGGTTTAAAATTCCACCCCCCAAAGAAAGACTCCTGCTGTGAGGAACCAGCTCCTTGTGTTCAGTTCCAATCTTAACTTGTTAATATGTAAATTTTCTCCTGGTAGCTCTCCTCAACCTGAGCACACTTCTTTCTGTTGCAAATTAAGGCCTTTCACAGAACCTCCTTCCTCCAAGGGCAGCCTCTTCCAGATAATTTCAAGCCTTGACTATTTTTCTCTTGAATTTTTTTTACAAAATCTGTTTTTGGACAAAAGTGTGTTGCTCTCTTACCTTCTTGTGGGTTTTCTGTAAATCTAACTCTTCTTACCTAAAACCTGCTGGCTCTTTGTAAATACAAGGTTTGGATTTAGCTTAACAGTAATTCAAATCTGTCTCAGCATGTTTAACTTAAAGTGTAATATTTTACTTAACCCCTGGGTACCCTAGATATCCTTTGAGTAAATATATTTGCACAGTTAAAATTAATTGGTTGATTTAATTTTATCTTGCTCTTTTTAAAATGTGTTTCACCTCAAAAATCTTTTCTCACAGAATTTTTGATCACACATGGTCTGAACTCTAGCCTGGTGCCATAAGCCTGTCTGCTGTGTATGCATACCAACTACCACACTGAGCACATGATATCTAAATCATGCTCTTTAAATTTTGTTTTTAGGTAACATTCATTTGATTTCAACATTTTGGAAACAAGATATATGGATTTCTAGGAAAATTTACAGGCCTTGAAGTTCTAACAAAACAAACTTGCTCCGATAAATTGTCTTTTTTAAGGAACATTGGTAAAAGTCTCTTTAACAACATAAATTGATATTTTGGTTCAAATTAAGTGAGAAATTTTTGAATAAAACAGTTTTCTGATTTTTTAAGCCCATCTTCAAGCTGTGTGTATGTGTGAGTGAATGCGAGTTCTTGCTTTTAATTCATTATAATCCTACAGCTTTAAATCTATTTAGCTGACTATAAACAAAAATAGATTCAATTCATAGAAAATGTTTGTTTTATACCCCTTAGTGTTAACAATTTTTAATTGGGTTTATAGTATGCATATTATTCAGTTTAATGATAGATTGTTGTTAATTATTATTAGTATTGTTATTAATGGTTATAGTTATTGTTATTGAATATAATTATTAATAATAATTGATAGAAATTCAGTATAATGGTAAATTGTTCATTGTTGTTGGATATTATTGTTGAAAATTATTATTCATAATAATTATTAATGATTGTTGTGACTAATAATGGTTAATGATTATTGATAATTAATAATAGTTAATAATGGTTATAATTGTTGTGATTGTGGATAATAATTATTATTATTCCAAAGTCCTTGATAATAAGACAAGATGGATTGTTCCAAGACCACAAACAACTTTGGCCTGTCTACTTTTGGGAATCCTCAATCTTTAGATTTGTAAATAGCACAGGGACAGTTAGGCTTAGCAGAGGGACAGCTTAGGAGTAATTAACCAGAAGGGACAGGATAAGGAAGGAATAGTAAACTTTAGGTATAGTTCATTAAAGGCAAATGGTTTGGAATGGGCCTAAGAGGTGGCAGATGGATCTCAGCTGTTTTATGAGTTACTAGGACATTTATTCCAATTATGTAAAAATAACCCTATACAAATAATAAAGATTTCATGTTTCTCATTGAACATCAAACAATAATGTGGCTTTCTTCTCTTACAAGTCGACCTAACAAACCTTTTTTATTATGCATGTATGTACGTATGTATGTATGTGTGTATGTATGTGCACACACACATGTGTATGGATGTGTATACTTATGTTCTAAGTATGTTTTAATGTTAACAGCCATGATACCAGTAAAAACATTGCCTGTAAGTTGGAACGTGGCCCTTCCTTCTCAAGACGCAAATTTATATTAGACAGCCAAAACATAATTCAATTTCAACAAAGGTTATGGGTTATCTATTAATTTGCTTCATTGATAGATTGAATCCAGAGTCTCACCCTTGCTAGATAAGTGCTCTACCGCCAAGAAAAAAAAATTAAAATAATGGATCTACACTGCCACCTACTGGTTACACTCTTTCAACATCTAAAAAAAGTTGCAACCAGGTTTTCATTGTATTAAAGTGTTAATAAGTTTTGGGGTATTTGGAAATAAAAAATAAAAGGTATAAAAATTTAAAATTTTAATAAATGAATAAAATGTGCATTCCCATTAAGATCATTGCGGAATTCATGGCAGTCATTTTTTTTTTTAATTTTTTGTGTGGATCTAAGACCAACTAAGCCTGCATTTCATTCAGATGACCAATGGATAGCTGGTGTTGAGGACTGCATTTCATTTGGGTGACCAGTTGGTTTGTAAAAAGGCTTCATTTCCGGACTCCCAACCTGGGAAGCTGGTGTGAAATTCCTGTCCTGGACTTGGGCAGGTGGAAATTTACGGCCAAGAGTGGGAAACATGTCTCATTGTCCCAGGCTAAGGACCCGAGTAGGAAGTTACCTCTCTGTTCAGATCACAGGAGTGGCCAACTGACCTCTATGCAATAGGGAAGTTCCCCAAACTGTCCACAAAGTGGGCACTGTGTTTCCCTCTCCCCTTAGCAGGACTGCAATGCACCTGTTCGTGACAAAGGAAGCTTCCTAGAAGCTCCCACAAAAACAAAAACAAAAACAAAAAATCAAGATGGTAATGATGGTAACAACGTCTCATGGGGCATATCTAGCCAGTCTTTAAATAACTAATGGGCATAAGAACTGTAAAAGAAAATTTTATTAAAAGCTAGGTGTTGAAAAATCTTTAAAGCTGGTTTTCATGAAAAGCCTGGAGAAGGCCAAGAGCTTGGAGTAAGATAGTTATTAAAATCCACTTTGTACAGTTTGAAGTTTAAAATGGTAATACATTTGAACTAATTGGGAATACAAAATGTTAATTGTTTTATTTATAATTTGTACTGAATTTCCAACAATAACTTTGGGGTTAAGGTACACAAATGTTCTCTATATTTTCTGTGTTATACAGTATCACCTTGTAACATTTTCTCTTACTTGTAGGATAATTTAAAGAAATTAAGTTTAAGTTCACTTTCCAAATAAGTAGCATACAGTCATTGATAAAAAATTTGGGTATATTTGATGAAAAATTACACTTTGGTTCCTGTTTATGGGTATGTGTATTACAATTTAGGCATCTATAGGTCTGTCTTAGTTTGTCTTCCATTGCTGTGACAAAACACTCTGACCAACACCAACTTGGGGAGGAAATGGTTTATTCAGCTTACATATCATGGGTCACAGTTCAGCACTCAGGGAGCCCAAGGCGGGAAGTCAGGGCAGGAACCTGGAAGCAGAAGCTGAAGCACAAGCCATGGAGGAATGCTGTTCACTGGCTTGCTCCCCTGGCCCATGCCTAGCCTGACCTCTTATACAGTACACAATAACCGGCCCAGGGTGGCACCACCCATAGTGGGCTGTGCCCTCCCACATTGCTCAACAATCAAGACAATACTCCACAGACGTGGCCACAGGCCAGACCAAAGGAGCCAATTCCCCAACTGAGGCTCCCTCAACCCTGGTGTGTCAAGTTGACAATAAAGCTATCCAGCAAAATTGACCCCTTGTCAACTTAACAAACAAAACACATCACTATTAAACCACCACCTTTCCAGTTCTTATCCCCATAGTATGATGTTAACATTAATCACAACCTAAGACAGTACAACCATAAAAGCCCCACAGTCCTTAAAATGTCCAAATACTTAAAAGTTCACAGTCTGTTAAAAGTCTCTTAACTGTGGACTGTTGTAAAATCCAAAACAAATACTGTCTTATTTCAAAGAGAAAAATCAGGCACATTCAAACAAAACCTATGTCCAGCAAGTAGCTCAAGGCTGGACACCTGGGACTCACTCACGATCTTCTGGGCTCCAAAGGGTTTCAGCAGCTCCCCTTCTGACTCTGCCATCTGTGGTACACACAGCTCATCTCGCAGGCCCAGGATGACTCCATTCCACACCTGCACTGCTCTTGCTGGTCGTCCCACTGTCCTGGCATCTCCAAAAAGCTGGGGTCGCCACTGAAACTGAGGTTGCTTCTGACCTCTCCTGATGCAAAACGTCAGCTTCTCTTCCTGACTGCTGGAATCCCGGGGTCTTCACTGAAACCAAGGACACACTCTGACCAGTGGCTTTTCCTGACCTCTCATCATGCCAGCCCTCAGCTGCTGTCTGTGATCCCTTCATGCTTTCAACACCGCAACCATGTAGGAGACTCTTACACGTTACCAAGTTCTGCTTCTGACTTAACATGGAGTCTCAGGCCCCTTCTGGAACATAGCTTCTGTGTGCTGACCCTGAAGAAATTCTTTCCAGAAGATTTCACCACAGTGATGTTGGTCTTTTGTTACTTACAGCTGATTTTTCAGTCACAGCTAAACAGCATCAATTGTCCCAGCACAACAAAGATATCACTTCAGGGTCTGGTCTCTTGTTACTTACAGCTGATTCTTCATCCCCAGCTGACCAGAACCCACAGATTACACAGTCCTGATGATCTCTGCTCCCCTTTGAAACTAGAAATTTGACAAGCCAGGCCGCCATCTTCAACCCCTTCAGCAAAACTGTTCCAAGCTCCACAGCAATGATCTTTAGGCATTCAATGATCTTAAAAGCCCAATGTTCTAAACGCCTCCAAAATCCTTCCCCAAAACACCAAGGTCAGATCTGTCACAGCAATACCCCAATCTTCTGGTCCCAATTTCTGTCCTAGTTTGCCTTCCATTGCTGTGTCAAAATACTTTGACCAACACCAACTTGGGGAGGAAAGGGTTTATTCAGTTTACATCTCCTGGGTCACAGTTCATCACTCAGGGAGCCCAAGGCAAGAACTCAGGGCAGGAACCTGGAAGCAGAAGCTGAAGCACAAGCCATGGAGGAATGTTGTTCACTGGCTTGCTCCCCTGACCCATGCCTAGCCTGACCTCTTATATACAGTACACAAAAACTGGCCCAGGGTGGCACTACCCGTAGTGGGCTGTGCCCTCCCACATTGCTCAACAATCAAGATAATACTCCACAGATGTGGCCACAGGCCAGTCCAATGGAGCCAATTCCCCAACTGAGGCTCCCTCAACCCAGGTGTGTCAAGGTGACTCAAAAGCTATCCAGCACAAGGTCAAAACATAAAAATTTAAAAAACAAAAAGAGGGAGGTGGTATAATATTCCTTCAGTATTCCAAACCTTTTGATAAATTTTCAATTTTGACGTCTTGAAACTAACAATGGGAGGAGATTTGTATGTTCCCACAGGTAAAAACACCAATCTAAATGCCTGAAAATGTACAACTTTTGGCTATGCAGGGTGGATTGGGAAATGCCAGCAAAGAGGCTGACCCATCTGAACATTAAAGAAAAGGGAACCTCAGATTGCCTGAGTCACAGACACTGAGCATCTCTCTGAATTCTGTTTGGGATAACTGTTTATAATGTGCCCTAATTAAGTTTACCTTCCAGATGTTGAGAAAACTTCCTACCTCTTCCCTTTTATGGGAAAAAGAAAAATGTGATGGTAATGAAGTCATTCCCTAACTGTAGAGTAGAGCCAACTGTTATAGTGGTAATTTCTTATAAAACAGGTATAACTACCTTTTTAAAAAATTTTTATTTATTTCTGTATGTGTATAAATGTACTGTCTGCATGCAAGTTTGTGCACCTATATCATGCAATGCCACGGAGGTCAGAAGAGGGTGTCAGATTCCCCTGGAACTGGAGTTCTCCTGGAATTGGAGTTTCAGACAGTTCGTGGCCACCATGTGGGTGCTGAGGATTGAACCTGGGTCCTCTGTAAGAGTGGTCAGTACTCTTAAACTCTAGGCCATCTCTCCAGCCCCTATAGCTACCTTTTTTAATTGACCAATAGACATGGAATTGTGAAAAGGATAATTCTCTGAGCCAACCATAATAGTAAAGTCTTTATAAGCGTGTAATTAAGCAAAATATTTATACGGAGACTCTGATAGTCACGCAAGTGGATTATTCTGCCAAGGAATGTGGCTAGGATCCAAGGCCCCAAAATTTAGTAAATGATTTTGCCTATAAAAATGGATATTCTGACAAGGGGAAAGGTTGGTAAGTCCCTGCTGCTTAAAGACCTGTTTGTTGGTAAGCATTGAAAAGACTGTTTTGAGACATGTCGATGGTAATCATGGGTGTCAACTTGGGACTGACTAAGAACAACTAAGTTAAACAAGGTATGTTCCAATTTGGACAACCCTCAACCGGATGGCCCACCCCAAATGTGTGGCATTACCTTCTTCGGCAGGCAGTACAAAAGACCACGGCAGAGGGTGTCTGGTCCCTTTTTTCCTGCAGCTCAGCCTCTCTCATCTGGTGAGTTTAAGCTTGCTGCTGTGATCTAACCCTCGATCCCAGACGTATGAGACCTGGCAGATCTCCTGGACAGCCATCTGGCCTTCAGCACCAATAGGACTACTGAGTCATTCAGCCTTCAAGACTGAGCACGTTCGCTGATTCTCAGCCTTCTCCAGTGCGCACGTGCTACATGTAGGACTCTTCTTGAACCTCGGTCACGTGCAGCAAATCATTAAATTGTTATATAGCCTATAATTCATCCTGTTGCTTTCTGTTTCTTGGAGCACCCTGATAATACAAGAACACTTGCTTAATGCTTTCTTTTACAAGGTGGCATTGACCTAGTATAGAGCACTAACAAAAAAAAAAAAAAAAAAAAAAGAAATGGTATAGAGCATTACCAAATGCCACTAAAGCAATAAAGCAAAATATTGGTCTCCTTGAGTCAAGCAAGACTTCTTCATCAGTGTCAACTACACCTCAACTGCCTGGAGATACTGTGCAACAGTGGCAGCCATGTGTCTATATATATATATTCCAAATCTAATTGGCTATTAGCTCTCTCCTTGGAGGAATAATTCATGGCTGATGCCACAAACTTACATCCTCTAGTGGTTAGGAGATGATATAAGCCACAATAAGAACTTATCACTCTTTATAGTGAAACCACAGTTTGTGGATTAGCATACCATCCAAACATCTCTGTCTATGCCCACAGCTTAGCGTGCCATAATAGTACTGTTTAAATGCCTGTTTAAATGCCTGTACATCTAATTGCTTGTGCTTTGTTAGTAGGATTAAAAAGATACCCTGGATAAACTGTCAATCCATGAAGGGAAACAACCTGAACAGACTAGAGTCCAAAATGACATCTCCAGAG
Organism: Rhizomys pruinosus; assembly: GCA_009823505.1. Lineage (NCBI taxonomy): Eukaryota > Metazoa > Chordata > Mammalia > Rodentia > Spalacidae > Rhizomys > Rhizomys pruinosus. Next base: position 2,735,764 of record VZQC01014015.1, on the reverse strand, counting down.
AAAATAGACTGTTTTGCTTCTCACCCACTTGTGCCCCTTTCCCAAAGCCTAAGGAACAAATTGCAGAAGAGGAGGCATGGTAGAATGTAAGGGCTGTGGAGAGATTGGGGTGAATTGTGAGACTACAGCAATATAGACTGGACTCTTATTTGATCAACATGCTTGTGCATACAAGCTTCTCCAACTGTACTAATGGAACCTTGGGTTGTTCAAAATTTGGACATAGATAATTGCAAATTGGTTTTACATGAATGCTACTTACATTCATTGCTTAAGCTTGACAATCAGCTTACTTCATGTTTGGGATTTTTTTATATTAATTGGCCTTAGTGTGAAAATAAAGTTTCAGGTTTGACCTGCCCCCTGCTGCCTAGCACTGAAAACAGGCTTGAGCAGTTGGGAATTCAAATCTCAGGTTCCTTTGTGTTGTTAGCCTCGTGCTTGGGTTCCCCTGCCTCTCAGAAAAATTTTAAAAATAAAATTTAAAGGGTGAGAAGTGGGGAAACTTAGTTAAGATGGCATTCTAAACCAATGTGACCTAATTGGCCACACCCATAGGGTGGGGTGTAGTGATGAAAAGATTTAGCATTCGGCCCTGAGAATTGAGTCATGATGGATATTTAAGCAGACACCTTGGAATAAAATCTCTCCCTGCATTTGAACCTCAACCTCTGTACATATGGTGTGCTTTCCTGTGCGGGTTTTCCACATGGGTTGTCCCAGGATTAAGTGGGCCCTGCCACAAATCTCGGCAGCGACACCACAAACTGTCATATCATATGCAAAGAAGGATAGTTTTACTTCCTCCTTTCCAATCAGTATTCCTTTGGTTTCCTTTTCTTGCCTTATTGTCCTAGCCAGTATTTCAAACACTATATTGAAGAGGAGTGGTGACAAGGGACAGCCTTAATGGGTTCCTATCTTTATGGGGACTCCTTCTAAGTTTTCTCCATTTAGGATGATGCTGGCTGTGGGTTTCTTATATATGGCTTTGATCATGTTGAGGAATGATCCTTCCAGTCCAAATCCCTCTAGTACATTAATCAAGAAGGGATGCTGTATTTTGTTTTGTCAAAGGCCTTTTCTGCATCAATTGAGATGATTGTGTGGTTTTTGTCCTTCAGTCCATTTATGTGTTTTATGATATTTACTGATTTTCGTATGTTGAACCATCCTATTTCTGGTATGAATCCAACTTGATCATGGTGGATGATGTTTTTGATGTGGGTCTGTATACGGTTTGCAAGTATTTTGTTGAGGATTTTTGCATCTTGAGTTCATTAATGAGATGGGTATGTAGTTCTCTTTTTTGGTTGCATCCTTGCCTGGTTTTGGTATTAGAGTGATGCTAGCTTCAAAGAAGGATGTTGGGAGATTTCTCTCTGCTTGTATCTTTCTGAACAGTTTGAGTAATAATGGTTACAAGTCTTCTTTAAATATTTTATAGAATTCTGGTGGGAAATCATCTGGGCCTGGGCGTTTTTTAGTTGGTAGGTCTCTTACTACATTTTCATACATTATGGGTCTGTTTAAGCTGTCAGTCTCTTTTTTGTTTAGCATTGGTGATTCCCTGGATTGCAGATATTCATCCATTTCTGTTAGGTTTTCAAATTTGGTAGAGTATAGGTTTTTGAAGAACTCCCATATGATTGTCTGGATATTGTCATTGACTCTTGTGATATTTCCCCTTTCGTCATGAACTCTATTGATTTGGAGTTGCCTTTCTTTCTTTGTTTTGGTTAACTGGGCTAAAGGTCTGTCTTCCTTGTTTATTCTTTAAAGGAACCAACTTTTGGATTTGTTGATCTTTTTGTATTGTTTTCTTTGTTTCTGTTTCATTGATTTCTGCTCTAATTTTTGTTATTTCTTCATGTCTGTTGCATTTAGGGTTTATTTGCTGTTGTTTTTCAAGTGTTTTTAGCTGCAGTGTTTACTCATTTATTTGTGCTCTTTCTATTTTTTTTTTTAATGTGGGTACCCAGGGCTATAAACTTCCCTCTTAGGACTGCTTTTATTTTATTTATTTATTTATTTTTTTAGGACTGCTTTTAAAATGTCTCAGGGGACTATGCATGGGGGCATCTCTTGAAATGTCCTGCAAATGTGGGTCACCAGTCTTTCTGTTCAGGGAGGTCTTGGAAAGCCACTAATGGAACTTCAGCCAGTGTCCAATCTATAAAGAAGAAAGACTTCTCATGCTTCAGAAAAGGAAGCCTGTTCTACCAGCACCTGATTTTGTCCTCAAGTGGATGGAACTGGTAAATGAAAAGCTGAAAGGAACAAGGCGCTCCCACCCTCTTCCCCCCAAAAAAGCCCCAAGAGACCCCTGAGGAGCACATCCTCAACTGACCTTGAGAAAACAAAAACCTTGGTTAATCTGGGTTAAATGTGTGGCCTTAAGCATCCGAAAGGAAAGTACAACCAGAAATAATCAGTAAAACCAGAGAAACTGCACTGCAGACATAAAACTTAAGATCTTAGTAAAAAGACAAAAAAATGCTCTGAAAAATTAAAAGTGGCTCCCATAGACATATTTTAAAACTCAATGAGAGAAACTAGTAGATTTTCTGGAGACAAATACAGACAAAATGAGCTGGGCATGGTGGCACATGCTTTTAATCTTAGCACTTGGGAGGCAGAGGCAGGCAGATCTTTGTGAGTTCAAGGCTAGCCTGTTCTACAGAGTGAGTTCCAGGACAGCTGCGGCTACAGGGAGACCTTGTCTCCAAAAGACCAAAGAAAATTAAAAAAAAAAAAAAAAAAGAAAAAAAGAAAAATGGAGCAGGAGAGAAAGCTTAGCTGTTAAGAGCACTGGCTGCTTTTGCAAATGATTCAGGTTTGTCTCCTAGGACCCATATCTTGGATAAGGAATATTTGTAACTCCTTGACCAGGGGAATCTGATGCCCTCTTCTGACCTCTGTGGGCATTACACAGGAGATGGGTACACTTAAATATATGCAGGGAATACATTGAGACGCATAAAATAAAATTAATAAATAAAATATATTTTTAAAATGCACAAAAATGTCAGAATTGGCCAGTCTGAGCCCCCACCAACTTAGCTGCTGTTCTACTTGCCAAATACAGCACTGGCCCTCATTAAATATTTTCTTCAATTTCCTAATTCTGAAAATATGCCTACAGTTGATCTCAGAACCTCCCATTAGGAACTTTAAGAAAATATCTTATTATCATTGGCACAGACAAAATCAAACTTGAAACATACATTTAACTCTTCCACATATTTAAATATTGGTTCATTTAAAGTATTAGTATTGAGGATTTGTTTTTGTATCTGTTCTGTAAATGTTCTTGTACACTTTCATGCCTTTAATTAATATAGATGCATTTCAAATGCCTATTGTTTAATTAGAACACAACTAGAATAAATATAACACCAAAGGGAATAATTATTTCCATACACTTTTTCTGGCTACCAGTTCAGCTGGTGTTGTGTTTAGTTGGACTAAGCTTCATTTCTTTCCATAATTGACTTGGTGTCTCTATTAGTAAGATTATATTTTTGCTTTATTATATGCTTTATATTTCAATGTTATTTATTGTTATTTTATATCACAGTGTGTACTTTCTCATAAAGAAGGCATAAGAGTACAATGTCTTTGTCCACCTAACTTAGGAATGAAATACTGTCACATTCTGTTGACTAAACAAAATACACTTTAAGTTTAGATTGAAGGTACAGTGGAAAAACAGAATATTACATTGGAAGCAGTTGTATTGTTACTTTGTAAAGGGTATGAATCCATGAAGGTGTGAAGAATAGCTACCATTTTTAGTTTACCAAATCAAATTCATAGCTACTCTTCCCAAACTCTTCTCTGAAGTATCAACTTTCATGCAAAAGTGACTGGTCAATTCCATTTTTTTTTGTCTCTTTGAGACAGGGTCTTCCTGTAGTCACAGCTGTCCTGGAACTCACTATGTAGACCAGGATGGTTTTTAACTCAAAAAGATCTGCCTGCCTCTGCCTTCCATGTTTTGGGATTACAGGCATTCTCCACCATCTAATAGTACTCCTTTTTCTCTACCATTTTGCTTGAAAATACACACCTAAAACCCAAACTGTTAATAGATTGCTATAAATTAATATCAGTACTATTGATCCGTTTAACAGTCTGACCTTTGTGTACATATGTTCTTATTTTTATATGTACACATACATGTTTGAGTGTGTCCGCTTGCATATGTAGGCCAGAACTCAATCCTGAGTTTATTCTTTCATAATTCTCCAATATATATTCTGAGACAAGGTTTATAACTAAGCTTGAAAGTCATCAGATTGGGAAAAAGGTGGAACAGTAGTAAATCCCAGGAATCTTCCATCTTTTGCCTCTCCAGTGCTGGATTTGTAGGCCCAGACTGCAATACTTACCTTTACTTGGGTGCTGGAGAGCAAAATCAGAAAAAGGATAATGTAAGAAATATTAGCCTCTTATTTCTGGTTTTGTAAACATAAATAAAATTGAGAGACTTGTGTAAACTTGATAATGTAAGGAAATACAATTCATTATAATATTACCACAAAGAAAGAAGTTAGCACTGTTGGATTTATAAATGAATGGCTTTTTGTTATTTCAAGCTAATAATTTTGTGGAAGTGTTCACAGAACTAATAGAAACTATGACACTTACAGTCACACTTTAATTAAAACTCCAAACCAGCCTTTGAGATTCTTTTTGATATGGCTTTAATTAAACTATAAAAATTCTAGCTCATGAGATGTTCTGATGTCTCAAAAAGATCAAGCTATCAAGCTATTTTTATTTATTTATTTATTTATTTATTTATTTATTTATTTATTTATTTATTTATTTATTTATTTTTGGTCTTTTTGAGACAGGGTCTCCCTCTTCCTGTAGCAAGCTATTTCTTTAAAAACATAGTCTCTTCTCTTAGTTTGAAGAGATCTTTCTCGGGTTTTCACATTCACTGTTTAACCATATCTTTCAGTCTCTGTTCAGCAATTAGACCCAACATAATATGTTCTCTTATTACCTTCATTTTCTCCCTCTTCATCTATATTTTTCCATATAGATCTTAAATTTCTCCTAAATCAAATTACCTGTCTATTTGCTAATTGTTTTTCTAATTGAAAAGAAGGCTGTTAGGAGAGCGTATTTTTCACATTTTCTTGTATGTTTCTCTATCTATTTTGTGCCTGCATGTATTCTTAAGTTTGTGTATTCATATGCTTATTTGTATGCATACACTATGTGCAGGTGAAAGGATAACAGTGGGTGCCTTCTCCACTTCACTTTTTGATATTGGTCTATATCTGAATATATTACAATATTTTTCCACATTACATATTTATCATTTTTAACAAATCAATCTGTATGTCATAAGTTTTGTTTTCCTCACATAAAAATCAAGTGGTAAAAATAAAAAAAATATCAAGTGGTAAATTTACAAACAAAACAGTAATTCATGATAGTGGCTAAGAGTTCAGGACCTGAGAACTGTGTGTATGTGAGCATGTGTTTGTGTGTACGTGTGTGTATATAAATGTATTTCCTGCATGTGTGCAAGTGCATCTGTGTTATGCAATGCCCTCAGAGATCAGAAGAAGGTGTCAGATAACCTGGAAGTGGAAAGTGGAGTTAGAAACAGTTGCTAGTTGACATGTGGGTGCCAGGAATTGAACTTGGGTCCTTTGCAAGAACAGTCTGTGCTCTCAATCCCTGATCCATCTCTCGAGCCCCAGAGAATGAAAAATATTAATGGAAAAAATGTAACATTTCTTTCATATTGAAGCTAGGAGGATTAAAGATGAAAACATGATCCAGTGGAGCTTAGTGTCACATACTAATCACATGTTTCAATACATATGCTAGCACTTTCTCTTCAAGTGGTAATTTATTCTAACATTAAGCTGTTGGTAAAAAGATGCAGAGGACAAGTGAGAGAGGACTACAACGTAGTATATTTTTAAAATGATAGTTGTGGGAAAGAGAGATGACTCAGAAGATAAGAGCATTTTCTTCCCCACATGAGGAAATGGGGTCAGTTCTCAGCATCCATAGGGTGGTTAACAATTGTCTGTACCAAACTACAGTTCCAGCAGATCCAATGCACTTTTAAGGCTTACATAGGTATTATATACATGTGACACATTTTCATTTGTGTAAGGAAAGCACTCATACACATAAAGTAAAAACAAAAATAATGAAAATAAATATAAAGTATTTTCTCTTACCTAATGACTTATGTATAATACAACAAAAATATATGATCATATTAGTTTTGTACCATATCATGAAATATCTTATACTTTCTAGAACATAATAAATTATGTGGGGATTCTATTATATGTATTCTGAAATGGTTTACATGCCAACATATATAGATGGAATGTGATATAATATATCAAACACACATATAGATAAATAGGAAAACATGCATACAGGCAAGAAAAAGCTGGGATATTGCCAATGTCATGTCAACGAAAAGTTTATGTATCAATATCTAGCAATTAAAACACTACCATTGATCACTAAATAGAGTTTATTAAAACCGGGAGAAGAAATTTCTGTATCATTAATTTAAAGCTATCCAAAGATTAGTTACCTAAAGATTAAACTATTTCTTGTCATGAGTTTTTAACAAAGTACTAAAAAGGCATTTTGTTATCCAAATAATTTCACACTTATAAAATGAAATAATTCATTTAAAATGTATGTTATGGGCTGGAGAGATGGCCTAGTGGTTAAGAGCGCCAACTGCTCTTGCAGAGGACCCAGGTTCGATCCCCAGCACCCACATGACGGCTGAGAATCGTCCTTAACTCCAGTTCTAGGGGAATCTGACCCCCTCTTCTGATCTCCGCGGCATGGCACGACATGACATGCATGCACAAACCTGCATGCAGACAGTACATTCATACACATACAAAATAAATAAACAAAATTAAAATATATATAAAATAAAATGTATGTTATTAACATTATACTGTATTTATTAAATTTTTATATTAATTTCTGACCCTACAATTTCTGAAATTTGGTATTTAGAAAAAAATTTTCCCATATAATTAATGAATTATAAACCTAATAAGGTTGTATGAAAACACAGTAATAAATATTTATTACTTCTACATTGTTTTGTTTTGTTTGTTTGTTTGTTTGTTTTGAAGCAAGGTCTCTCTGAACCTCCAGTTGGATTGGAACTCACTATGCAGACCCTGCTTCCCTCCATCTCAGAGATCTGCCTGTCTCTACTTCCTGAGTAATGTGATTAAAGGCATCCATTACTATCTCAATGTTATTTCTTCATTATAGAATTACTGACTAGTTATACTTTCTTATTCAGCTGCATAATAATATGTCTATATTTAATATTAATTAAATTTTCTAAAATAATTTCTAAATGTGGTGCATTTTTTCAAAGTACAATGCATATTTAGGAAGCGATGATGTTCAGCATATATATGTCCTTGTCAATTTTGCAGAAAATTAGATGTGTTATTATAATTAGTTCTTTGTAGGATATCTTAAATGTACTTTTTAAGCTCAAGTCCAGTTTTTCTCATTCTCTCTTTTGATTCTTGTTTGATTTCAGAAGTTTCTCTAATCTTTATAAAATTAAATTCTCTCAATTAGAAATCAGTGCCATCACTGAGACCACTTTAATGACATATAAGTAGTAAATATTAACACCAAAATTGTTTCAGAAATATTTACTCTCTCTCTACACTCTCCACCTACCAAAAAGGAAAAAAAAAATATAATCTCACTTTTTCCAATTGGTCTTCATCACGAAATTGCAATAATTAAGGGAAAATTTACCTTATTGACATAATCTGTTATTTAAAATGCCTTTGTGAATTTGGGCATATGCTCTTGGAAACTTGATGCCATTATGAGAAGAATTTATCCCAGGACCTGATTAAATGTCACCCTGGGCCCCAGAAGAAACAATTGTGACACAGATAGATTTCCAAATACTGCAATAAACTCATCAGGATGTGCATATAGAAGCTGAATACCTTAGTTACACACAAACAATCACAGCTAATCCTTCCACAACTGTTACATATGTAGTGATGCTTAGTAGTTGTAACTGATTGAGGTTTCCGTATTTTAGTACAATAAAAAAATCATAAAAACCTATGGGAATAACAAATGATGAAGAATGCAAAGCCTTCCTAACTGCACTTGTTCTAAATTGAGTAAAATTCTAAATATTTATACAAGCTTTATCAATTTTCCCTGTTTTTATCAGTTTTATTGAGCTTATAATGTACAAATTAAAATTAAACAAAGAGAAATAAATGTTTTCCACATAATTATATATCATAGGGGTTGTATTAAATGACTTTATGATCATAGGCAGACTAATAAATACTATTTATGTAAAAGTTGAACCAAGAAAAAACTGATTTTCTTAGGAGCACTGAACAAAAATTTGGTAGATACAACTATACCATTTGTGTTAATAATACTTTTTTCCTTGATCTAGCAAAAATGAAGTGACATGAAAATTAATAGGAATATATAATTGAATTCAATAGTATAATAAACAGCTATATAATTTATAACATACTCAATGTCTTTTAACATCAATAATATAATCAAAAATTTTGAAAAATTTTGCTGAGCATAATAGTGATTTCCAGAATTGGATAAAATGGCAACTAGAAGTTCAAAGCTAAAGGACTTTTCAGTGGTAAAATGACCTTTTGCCTATTAAATAAATAATAGCTTTTCTAAATGCATTGTCCAGTAACTACTGTAATATTTAAAAGCTTATTAATGCTTTCTGCACCTCTGGTAATGAATTAATTAGAGTAATTGTCCAATAGTCTTAGTGAAAAAAATGAAACTAAATATTGAAATAAATTTGATACATTTTTATAAAGAAAAAAAATCAATAATATAGATAACATGGTTCCGTGCCTTTTGTTTGGAGATAAACAGCACTCTTTAACAGATCTTCAAAGGGTACAGAGGTCATAAGTGATAGAATGGGAAACTGACTACAAATTTCACTGCACTTTGGCTTTGTTTTACAATTGCATTATGAAAGATCAAAGCAAATTTTAGTCATTATTATAAAAATTCCATGTTTTTTAAAGCTGAATAGCTATAATTTTATAGTTTTAAGATCAATTATTTGATTTATAGGCTATTCATATACATTTCTGATACATTTACTGTGGAGATAGTGGATATACATTTATAGTAGCCAACTCTATGAGAGGCATTTCACTGCCTGACTGAGAAATTACTTGCTAAGATTGTAATAATGGTTGAAGTAAGGTTAAAAAAGTTAAGATGAGAAAAATCGTATGGAAATTAAAACACTGAGACACATAAAATGCAAGGAAACAAACTCTCCCTCTAGCATCATGACACTTTGGGAAACCAGGCATTAAGACACAGGATGGGAATCTGAATACAATCAAACTATATTCATGAAAATTACAAAAATTCGACAAAATAATAAATAGTTTTAAAAGACAAAAATCAGGGAGTAAAAGTTAAGCAAAAATAATTGTGTTGGTCATACCTATGGTGGAAAGCTTAAAATAGGCATTTTAAGAAAAGACATATAAGGACATAAGAGAAAAAACTTTTCTGGTGTCTCCACTGTAACTTGTATTTCACTTCAGGCCAAATACAAAATATTCTACATTAGGTAAAAAGGTGAATACATTCTGCAAGAATTTGGTCACAGGTTGATCTTGTTTTCACTGACCTGGATTTCTGTCAACATTGATGTACATAGTCAAGGTACAAAGCCTTCTAAAGAATATTGTATAAATACGGAAATGAATTAAGCAGTCAGTAGACTACTGCAAATTGGGAAAGATCATTTTGTTTCATTTTAACTTAAAAATAATAAATTACATTTACTTATTTTCATGTGTTTGTGTGTGCATGTGACGCATATATGGCCAATGCTCCTGTGATAGTATGCCTGTGGAATTCAGAGAACAGTTTGCAGGAGTCCATTCTCTCCTTCCACTATGTGGATAATAATGACACAACTCAGGTTATCAGACTTGATGGCAAGTTCTTTTATTCCCTGAGGCACCTCAAGGCCCCACAGATTATTTTGAGTGGAAACTACTGATACATTTTAAAATTATATATTATTTTTATTTGATGTGCGTGTATTTATTGTCTCCATGTGTGCAAATGCAACATTGTCCTGCAATACCCAAGGAACTCAGAAGAGAGTATCAGATATGCTGTAAATTGAATTATGTGTGGTTGGTTGCCATCATTTTGGGGCTGGGAATCAAACCCAGGGCCTCTACAAGAACAGTTAGTGCTTTTAACTGCCGTGCCTTCTCTCCAGCCTCTGAAATTTTAGTACTTAATATAGAGCAATGGATTATGTATATGCCTCACCAAATCTTCCTTTTGTCAGGAAAGAAATATAAAAGATTCTATTCAAAGCCTAATGATATATCACCAAATAAAGCAAAAAGAATATAAATCCTTGAAAATGGAAGGTGAAAAGGAAAGTGAAAACAAATGAAGCGTATTTTCCCCCTGAAACATAGTTCTCATTCATAAATGATAAGACGTGGAATCTTGATATTAAAAAGAAAGAACAAAGTTTTTTATATACTTTCTTTGATGATTCTGTTCAGTCTAATTCCCTCTGTGCATGGCAATTTTCAGGACTTTCATTTATAAGTTAAGTGAAACATTGTAATTTATTACTGTGGAATTAAGGGTAGTGTGTTTAACTTACAAATGAAGCATTTTGTTCATGGAAAATGTAATCTCAAGGACACGACATGAGAAATGTTAATACCTGAAGTAGTTATGACAAAATGTTACTTTAAGAAAATACATGTCAGACTTGTTGGCACACACCTTTAATCCTACCACTTGGTAGGCAGAGGGAGGTGGATCTTTGTAGATCAAGGCCAGCCTGGTCTACAGAGTGAGTTCCAGGACATCTGGGGTTACAGGGAGACCCTGTCTCGAAAAGAACAACAACAAAAAAGAAAATACACAATGAAATTGTTTAATATGATAAATGATCAACACAATTGCATAATCAAAAAATGAATGTTTTGTTATTAGTTTTTGTTATATTATTTTCAGGTATATTTTCTCCATATTTCAACACCATTTTATATCTGTACATTTTCTTTCTTTTCTTCTCTTTCTTTATCCCCATGGTAGTTGTTTAACTTTACCTTTATTTTCTCTTTTTCCTAGCTTTACTGATGCATGAGATCTTTTATGCCACACACTATGCATTTGTATTTCTGCTAGTCCTGCTGCTTAGGTAATCTCTGATTACATGTATCTGTGAATTATACAAATTAATTGTAATATAGAAAATAAATGTATTTATAGATAATTAAATATGAATAATTAAATATAATCAATATCTAACAAATTTAATTAATTTTGATACACAAGTGGAAGTATGTGAAATGAATTAATTCTTCCCTTTAGAGATATGATTTATATACATTCTTCCATTAAGTTATATTTCCTCTGTATTTTAAACAGTCTCTAGTCTCTGAGGAGTATTTATCTATAAAAATCAACCACTTTACAACTAATTGTCAAAGGCATCTAACAAAATTTTCTAAGTTCATTCTTGATTTCTAGAGAATAACTCACTATGTAATTTCTGCCCATGTATCTGTTGTTTTAAGCAGAGTTTTCTAGCAGAACGTAACCACTGGGATGGAGATTTAATAGAATAAATAACAAAATAAAGACTAGGTAACCCAAGCATGGCTGTCTGCACACTCAAGAAACAAAAATTGTGGCAATTGCTCAGTCCATGTGGCCAGACAATTCAGCACTCCCAATTTGAATATGAATGCCTGAAAAATTCCTAAATAATTACTGAGTAAGATCATTTCATTTTAGCTTAAAATATTAAATTATGTTTACTTAATTGCATGTGTTTGTATGTGCATGTGATGCATGTGTGGGCTTGCTCCTGCTCTAGTACGCTTGTGGAAATCAGAGAACCGTTTGCAGCAGTCCATTCTCTCCCTCTATTATGTGGAAAACAGACACAATTCAGGTCATTAGGCCTGATGGTAAGTCCCATTATACATTGAGGCATCTCATGGCTCCTCAGATTACATTAAGTGGAAACTACTGACACAATTTTTAAATTTTTATTTATTTTTATTTGATGTGCATAAATTTATTGTCTCCATGTTTGTAAATGCAACATTGTCCTGCAATGCCCATGGAAGCTGGAATAAGCAGAGTCAGCAAAAGGGGTGCATGCATTTGCCACTGTTGAAAACGCAAATGTTGATAGATTCACACTATTGCTTCCTCTCACTTACTTAAATCTAGGACAAACATTAAAGGTTCTGTACATTTTAACAATGGGTATTCCCCTTTCAGTTAATCCTCTCTGGAAATGCCCTCTTAGCATATCCTTAGGGATGCCTCTTATATGATTCCAAATTGTGTCAAGTTGAAAAGAACAACAGTCACAAATGAACTCTCTTCAACATTACACTAAACAACAGATCCTCATGCCATGCTTAATTTCCCATAAAGACACAAATATTGTCTTTTGTAACTAACATGATAATACTGCCTCAGGCAAAATAGAAAATATACTAGTTCTTGCACCCTAACAGAAAACAATGTCACTTCAGAAATTATTGTTCCTTAAATATCTCATAACTTAATATGGGAAGAATTACTTAGTGACCTTTAAATTGTATCAAGTCAGTTGATGCTATGTTACTTGAATAACGAATAAGAAATGAAAGAAAATAAGAATATCTGATATA
>VZQC01014015.1:2708900-2719376 GCA_009823505.1 Rhizomys pruinosus | reverse complement strand
ATATATATATATATATATATGAGAATAATTCACAGACACATGTTTAACAAAATAGGGAAGACATTCTCACCCAATTAGAATACTGGTTCTGTAACTGGTCACATGTAGACATGGCTGGTATTTATAAATACCTTCTTTTACCCAGTCCATATTTCTTCCCGATCAGAAAATGGGAAGTAGTTCATATGTCTTTACCTAAAGGAGTGACACTTGGATCTCAGTAATTTATCCATCCTGTGTAGTTTAGAACATTGTGGTTTCTAATTTACCTTAAACATAGATATATGAATCAGTATTTTAATCCACATTTGGACACTTCTTTTTTTAAGCAAAATGAATTACTATGTCCACTGGCCAAGGTTTTGCCCTCTTTGAAGTTTCCCATTTGATAGTTTCCTTCAGTGTTGTCCCAAAAAGGGACTTTAATGCTGCAGCTATCCACTTGTAGATAGTGCCTTTTTAGCCTGTGAAACTATTACTGACCAGTCCTTAATACATTGTACTTCTTTCTGTATGAAGGAATCTACACACACACACACACACACACACACACACACACACACACACACACCACTGCTAATGGTCATTTTGATCTGACTTAACATTCAGTCTGGATGTCATCCAAACTGACGAATTCAGGATGAATGTGAGACTTAGTGATCATACTGTTTCTAATTCTTCCCATGCTAGGGGGCCAGGACAAAAAGGACAAAAATCACCAACACCATGAATCTAAGAGACAATACATTACTTTGCAATGATTGACTGCCTTTATTTCTCTTTCCTATATAATCTGCTGGATAAATATGAGCTAAAGGCAGATCTTTATGATGGTAATCTTCTCAAAATGCTGGGTCTCTGAAAAAAATATTGCTTGACTATTCAATTCCTGGCTTTTACCTCTATAATAAGAAGCATGGACAACTTTCAATAAGTCTATGGGAGTCAGACCATTTTGATAATGTCTTTGCTTCTGTTGTCCATTATGGTGAGTTTACACACCTTAACTTTTGTGACTGAGTACTGTCATTTGGCCTTTGGAAACTGGGGAAGTAATTAGGCCGTTACACAATTATGTGTCCAGTCTCTCACTATAAAGTCTGGCATACAGTATGCCGGGCATGGTGGTGCATGCCTTTAATCCTAGCACTTGGGAGGCAGAGGCAGGCAGATATTTGTGAGGTCAAGGCCAGCCTGGTCTATAGAGTGAGTTCCAGGACAGCTGGGGCTACAGGGAGACCCTGTCTCGAATAAACAATAAAAAATATACAGTGTATTTTAAGTTAAAGGAAAATTGTACGAAGTTCAGGGAATTGAGCTGACATCAGATTGCCATTCATAAGAGCCACATTAGTAGATGGGGCCCTGAAAGGGAAGAACAGACATTCAGGCCTGAAAAAGAGCTTCATTAGAAGAGATAGCTACTATGAAGGAGAGGGAGAGACCCTTCTTTTCAAATCCAGAAAATAGAGGTGGTTTCTGTGATCCAGGAAACATCATGCCATATGTCCTAGCCTTGATCTGGCATGTGTACAAATGGGCACAGTGGCGAACACTAAGTAGGGCTATAATTTTTCTTGTAGCACACTACTTTCTTCTTACCTCTTTCCCAAGGAGAGAACTATAGGAGATTGGAGGGGGGGGGGTTGAGTGAGAGGGCCTATGATCTAACACAGAAAAAAAATATTAGAGTTATTCATCTATGCTAGTGCTCTGCTCCCAAACCTATTTCATATAGTATTAGTGAAGAACAAACTTCTGGACATACTCATTATGGAGGAAAAGGATTTGCATGACAAGTTTACTCCACTACTACGGAACTTTGAACTTCTTCATGAGCACTAATCCAACAGCCACATGACATCTCAATTAATTCAGCATAGGACATCTTTGGACCCATACTTCCACAAAAGAAATACTAAAAATGGAGCATCAGTTTTAGCCTTTGTAAGTTAAATCTATAACCGAAGATGTGTGATCAATGGACCCATGAGGATAAAATCACCCTGACCTAGTTTCATGTTTCTTCCAGCAATACCTTGCATCATTATAATGCAATTATTTCCATAGTTTAGCATATCTCCTTATGTATCACATTGTGTACATCAGTAGAGGATTGCTGAAGCTTGGGTCTGATTAAAGGCACAGAAACAAAGCTGGATGGTGTGGAAAGATCCAGTTTGAATTAGGCACTACTTCTCAGCTAGCATTCCTCTTGGAACAACATGGAAGTCATGGGGTTCTTCTGACCCCACCACAAGAGGGAGCAACTAGTGGCCCAGGTACATGACGCTAGGCAGGGAAGCAGAGAGACTGGGGTCTGCAATTGGCCCTGAGAGATGATGTCCTTTTTCTTATAAAAGTGACTGACAGCATGCAATAAACTGAAATTTCCGTTACCATCATCACACATGTGTATACAGGCCAAAGCAGGCTTGGATTTCAAGTGTTGGCGGCTAGAGGGTTAAATGGGGCTCAATCAGTTCTCTGGCCTGGTAAGCTAGTGTGGGGTTGGATGGAGACTAATCAGGTCACCAACCTGTGGAGTTTGTTATGAATAGGTATAGGCTGAAGATTGGTCATCATCCATCAGCCTGAATGAAATTCCTGTACAGAGATGAGCAGTTTGGGGGCAGGTGAGATAGCACAACCAGATGGGAAGTGTTCCACTTCCCAGGCTTAGGATCTGGGTTTGAAGTACCTCTCAGGTTAGGTTAAAAAAGTGACCAACTGACCTCTGCTTTGAAGGTTCAATTCCCCAGCAGTCACCACAGGTGGTCACTGCTTACCTTCCTTTAGCAGGACTCTGTTGTACCTGCTCCTATCAAGATAAACTTTTGACAGGATGGAGAAGGTGAGTCTTTGGGTCTCCTTTAGAGAAAGTATTAACCAGGATAGCCAGGGAGAGGGAACAATACTGCAAGAATCTGGTGCAGGATGCAGCTTCTGTTCATAGTGAATGAGTACTTCCTTAGACAAAATAAACTATCATAATTTGAGGGTTCTTTGGCTTCAGCTTCATTATGGTCCTCCACACATCTCCACCCAAAGTTACATGACTCGACACTTCCAATCAGTACATTCACTTTGACTGCTACACCATTAGATGCTGATACTTAAATAATATATATTTAAGGAAGACTATCTTTTTTCTTTATTTTTCCTCAATATACATTTAGAAAATCAATCTGAGAAGAGGTTTCACAAAATAGACTAGAGGAATATGTACAAAATCAAGGAGTTACAAGCCATCGAGAAAAAGTACAGGAAGGAGCCAGCCTGCCTAAGGCCTGCCCATCAGAGGGGAAGCAAGGTCTTTGATTGCTTTGGAGTTCAGATGAGGGATCATGCTGATCTTCAGGAGTTTGCTGCTGGCATACTTATTCTTGACGGTGATGAATTTTGTTAGGTTCTCATTGACTTTCACCACATTTTTGGCCATGTGCTGCATGACCTGAAGTACTTCATTCTCTGTGTAGCCTGTGTGATACTGCTGCTTTAAATTCCATTTCCCTTGGTCCAGCACCTTCTGAGACAAGCAGGAAGCGGCGGCTGCCATGTGAGTAAAGGTGGTAATGCACCATGTCATAGTGGATGAGAGTCAATTCCATTTGATACTTGGCTAACGTGCTGTTCCACATCAACCTCCTCAGTTTTTGAAGCTCACCTTAGGAAGTGTAAAGGCAAATGTCGACCCAACTCAAATTTCAGCTCTTTCAAAATCAGAGTCTCCATTTCTCGGATTTGGGAACTGCTATAAACATTGTCTGTGATATAAACAAAGTCTTCTATGTTTTGAGAAAACATCTCCTCATATTTGGCAGCCAAGAGTAGAGCTATTATCCCAACTAGCTGAAGCTTCTTCTGACGGACTGTCTGGACCTGTAAGCATCAATCCATGATGGCAATGCACATGTACAGAGTCTCCTGCAGAAGCCTGAACTTGGAGTGGACTTTGACCAACCAGTCCACCAGGATGGCATGCATTCGTCCATTTATATTTCCCCCCTCTAGGAAATGTGGGTTGATGGACTGCAAAACCTCAAGCTGCCTGAGATACCAGTAGATGTACTTGATGTAGTCACTGAAGAGCTGAGGGTTCCCGCAGTCTTCATTATCAATATCCTCAATTTGGCAGAGCAAAGCATCTGAGAAAGCTTGGCAAAGATTCTCTGCCTTCATGGAGACATCCTCGGTGGTGGGAAAAGGACCCTTTGGAGCCAACATTTCCATCTGTACTGGTTTCACAGAAGCCGTAGTTTTCAGTTGTTTACTGACACTTGTTGCTTTCATGGGTTGAACTGGTACTTTGGTGTTCTGAGCTTTCTTAGCTACTTGGTTCTAACTTTGTTTCAGATTTCTTCTAAAACTGCCCGCCGAACTGTTACATGGCTCTTAGCTTTAGGATTAACTCCTGTGTCAATAGTCTCCAAATTACTGGACAACATCAAGCATGGGAGCAGCGCCATGAGGCCCAGGGAGGCAGCAGTGCTGGCCAAGTTATGGCAGACAGAGCGCAGGGACAGGCAACACGGAGCCGTTGGCTGCTCCCGGCCTGGCCACCAAGGAAGACTATCTTAAGACAAGGATTTCAGTTTGGGTTTGGCAACAGGATGAAGATTCCTTTTCAGGGACACTTAGTAGCCTTTATTTTTTATGCACATATTGACTCGGGAAATCCCATTCCTTAGATTTTAATGTTCCTTTGCTGTTTTAATTAGAGATGCTAGAACTAACTAGCTAACACCATTATATAGATTACTATTCTTAAAATGTTTACAAGTATGTACAGATCTGCTACATCTTGTCTCTGACAAATGAAAAATAAAACATATTAAATGAATCTATTTTGAATAACACTTTAAATATTCTATCTCCATGGGTTACAGAGATGGCTCATTGGTTAAAAATATGTACTGCAGTTACAGAACACCTGAGTCTGGTTCCCAGTACCTACATCAGTAGAGTGTAATGTCGGCTTCATGGAGACCTGAACGGTCTGACCACCGGGGGTTACTGAATTCATGTGTACACCATAAGACACAGCACAAACACACACACACACACACACATACAGTTTAAACAATAATGGAAGCAAATGTAAGATCACTATCAATTTACCCCAAGAGGTATTAGTGTTGTGTTTACTATCAGGAATATCTTCAAGAACTTAATCTTCAACTCCAGAAACCACAAACCCCTTTAGATAAATTCAACCTTAAAATTGTTTGGCTAAAACCACTCATCAATACCCATCCCTGTAGTAGACAACTTTCTGTAGAAGAGCAGAACCTATACACTCCTTCTAGTATAAAAGGTGAATAAATAAATTAGATTACGTGATACAGACTAGGCCATTCAATAATGGTTGAATAATTGAAAGTTAGAGAGCCTACAATGTCTGACTTCATGAAATTTCGTGCTTCAGCAGTACTGATCCTACACTGAAAGCCTAAATTATTAGTGGAATGAGGTTGGTATCATCTTCACATTAGAAGACTGGAGAAATGGGACTCTGAAGTCAGAAGTGGATGGCAGCCTCAGTGATGGATTCACTGAATCAGAAAAGAATGAAAGTTCACAGGGATATGGTGCTTTTCCTAATACCGGTTTCTTCTCCAGCTACCCTGTGTAAGCTATTGCTCATGTGGATGGAGATCTTCCCCCTCTTCCTCAATCATCTTTGAATATATTAACACAGACACACACACAAGTCTGCCTCTTGAGATATTCAAAATTTCATATACTAGTCAAGCAAGATGAAAAAAATATGCTGGGGCTGGAGAGATGGTCTAGTGGTTAAGAGCACTGACCGCTCTTGCAGAGGACCCGGGTTCGATCCCCAGCACCCACATGGTGGCCGAAAACCATCTGAAACTCCAATTCCAGGAGAACTCCAGTTCCAGGGGAATCCGACACCCTCTTCTGACCTCCGTGGCATTGCATGACAGGGGTGCACAAATTTGCATGCAGACAGTACATTCATATACATACAGAAATAAATAAAATTAATTAATAAAAAAAGAAAAAATATGCTTATATCAGTTACCATTGTTTGGCATCTAATGTGCCACTTTTTCAATGTAGAATATATATATATATCTCAGTAACTGTTGATCTAGTTTACACTATGTTGATAACTAGAACACTTTCTCATGTACTAATTCTAGGCCAAAGTTAATGTAAAACAATGTAGTTAGTGTGTTATTTATACTTTAAAACTACCACGTAGACATGACACTAAGACTCTAATTTGCTAACTCAGAATAAACAGTTCATGTAGGTTTAGTTTATATGCATAGTTATCAAGCCTAATGCTACATAAACAGTGGATTCTAAAACAAGTCTCACTATGTCATATGGCTCTCTTAGAAGCAATCTTATGTTATTCCTTCACTGGCAGGCATGTCCAACCCACAACCCACATGAAGCAAAAGAAAACTATGAATGCAGCCAAACAGAAATTCTAAACTTTCATAAAATATTACAATATTTTTGCTATTATTTTCTTATAATTTGATTATGAATTCTGGAGATGGCTCTGTGTTGCTGTGCTAAAAGTTTGGATGCAACTGAAGGTCTCACAGCCTAAATATTCTTACTATACCTTATTTAGAATAAAAAATGGTCTTAGCCACTGCACCTGCAATTTTTCCATCATTTCCCTAAAGGTCTTCACTTTCTTTCTCTTACTGTATGCAGTTATGTTTAACAAAGCCATCTGCAATTATTTTCTGCACTCTCATGTGTCTTTCCAAGCATCTTCTCTCGTATTGCTGTTACTCATTTGCCATGGTAATCAGGTATCTTCAATGTTTTATAAAATCTGCAATATTCCATTTCTCATTCAATTTCCAGAAATATTAAATATCATTCTGCAACATCGTAACCTAATTTTGCAATGTAGAAAATGAAAAATAAATAATTCATACAAAGAAATCCCCTACTATTCCACTTAAAATTCATTTATCATCATCGGATGCCCATGGAAGTTTTAAAATATACTTATTTAATTTATTGAATCATGAATTTTTGTTTTGAGTTTTAGTACAAATATATTTGCTCAATGATGTTTTAATGTATTTTTTTTCATATCTCAGACAATGAACAATGTTAAGAGTCCTAACATTATTCAGTGACAGGACTGGCCAAATTCTTACAGAACCATAGTAGTATTGACAATTTTTAAAGTAAACCATCAGTTTTACTGACACCTTGTAAGATGTTCTTCCTCTCTTTGACGAGAGCTTGCAGTTTCCAGGGACTGCAAACTCCGGGATTTTTCCAGCCCGCTCATCAATGACAGGGTCTTAGCCCTGTTAGAGAGGGGGAGGAGAGGGGATGTGAAGCCTGGTGAGAGAAAGAGAGTCTTTAAAGAACAAGAAAAGGACGAGGAAAGGACTGACTCAAGGATGAGACCGGGAGGAATTCCATGAGGGAATAACTGAGCTTTATTATTGTAATTGGGGGTATTTATACTGGACCTTGTGCAGGTTGGGGTATACAGGATTTCACACCATTTATTCTAGATAACTATAGGAATGGGACAATGCTTTGCCCAATGCATCAAAAACAGTTGGTGCCAGGCAGGTTTCAAAGCCAAGTAGTAGATTAGCAGGAATCCAGCCTGAGGGCTGGGGGTTGCCAGCTGACTTCCTAAGTGCTTGTGCCAAATGGGATCCCCGATTTTACAAATATGTTTATGAAAATTGTGCATTGTAATAGTATTATGTAGTTAAAAGAACAGAAAAAAATGCATAATTGCTACTAAATATTCTGTCAAAAGATAAGAGCAAAACGGACAGCTGGAAATATGAATACAATATGTTATCATTGCATTCCTAGATATTTCCCTTGACTTTCCAGTTACTTGAATCGATTAGCTTATGACGTAATTTTATTTTTTCCCTTTTAAATTCTTGTCTCCACTTTGGGAAGGGTACAGTTTAAACAAATATCTTACAACGGTAAACAAAAAAAAAAAGGACAAAAAAAAGAGAAAAGTCTAACACCACTTCAAAAGTGATCTCTTTATCTCTTTATCACTTTGCTATACCAAGTGAAAATATAAAATAAGTTTCATAAATGTTCTGTGAAGTTATGCCAAATGTTCACCCATTGTGTAATACTGTCAGCTACATCACAGGAATATTCAGATTTTTTCAAACCATGGTTACCAGATACCAATAGGAACTGATGTTTCATTTTTCTATGTGTCATCTAGTTTTATAATTATAGAAAATTTTATCTTTCTGTATTTTTCCAGTAGTGAAATATATTTTTCTGATTATTAGATAAGTAATAATGAATTTTTTTAGACTTATAAGTTTTTTATTTTTTTTATTAATTTTTATTTATTTCTGTATGTGTTTGAATGTACTGTCTGCGTGCAAGTTTGTGCACCCGTGTCGTGCAATGCCGCGGAGGTCAGAAGAGGGTCTCTGATTCCCCTGGAACTGGAGTTCTCCTGAAATTGGAGTTTCAGAAGGTTCTCAGCCGCCATGTGGGTGCTGGGGATCGAACCCAGGTCCTCTGTAAGAGCTGTTGGCACTCTTAACCACTAGGCCATCTGTCCAGTCCCTAGACTTATAAGTTTTATACTTACATTTGTAAACATGACTTCCAACTAAAGACCACAATGCTAAACACTGATAGTCAAACAAGCTAACTCATACCTTATTATGATGAAGGAAATTGGATAAACCGAGTTCCATGGTGCTTGTCAAAAATTGGTTTCATAGGTTGGGAATGTAGTTAATTGAAAGAGAACTTGGCTAGCATGAATGCATCCATGGCTTTAATCCCTAGCACTGCATGAGCTCAGCATGGTCACACAAGCAATCAGAAGATGGAGGCAAGATTATCCTCCCTCTGTCACATGGGAATTTCAGGGCAGCTTGAGGTAAATCAAGCCCTGTCACCAAAAGAAAAATAATAGATAGATAGGATTTTAAAAGGAATTTTAATGTGTTTTAGAATTGAGAATTTAGACATTTGATTAATTTCTCTATATTTAAACGCTGACAGAAATTATGGGTGTCATGCATGGATAAATTTGTCTTTAGAGAATGAATGCAAATAAGTGTAGAGCAATATTCAGTAAAAGTACAGCTGTTACATTAATCAAGAGAGAGAAATATTTGCAATTTTAGCAATTTTACAGTATACAGAATGATGTTTTTGTGTACGCTGAGAAATGCTTTTGACATGGTCCTGTGATATGTTTTCCTTATTGTCTGATGATGATGGTGACATGTCAAAAAAACATATCCTATTTGCAAATGTTTTGCTCAGTTTTCTAACAATGGAGTCCTAACTATATCCTTTCTCAGAAATATTCCTTTAGCTATTTTTATTTTTTCTTATCTGTCTGCTTTCTGTATCCCTTTGACTCACTCTGTATATTTCTGTCTTTATATCTTTATCAATATTTCATATATGCACACATATGAATATGCATTACATACAAATATCTGCATATATTTACATACTTGATCTTATTTAGTGTACAAAGTTTTCTTCAAAATAATTTGTAAGTTTCAAATCCATAGGTAAATTGCAACCAGTTGGAAGTAGTAATTATCTTTTGAAGTCAGTTTGCCATTTTTTGAACACTAGGGCTTAAACTCGGGGACTTGCATATATCTATCATTTGGATTAACAAGGAAGGTTCTTGTACAGTGACTGACAGATATAATACCTGATTAGATCATTCATTTTGTGATGAATTTTCATGGACATTTATATATTAGTAGCTGTGAATTTATGAAATAGCGAACTTTTCCATAATATTTAACATTGTTGACCTCATTATATTTATGTATTCATAATTTTTCTCATTGAAAGGACCAAATCTATGAACAGAGAACATTTGAAATGAATAAGGAAGTATTTTGATTTATAATTCATCATGATGCATTAAAACAGTGTAGCAGAAGCAAGAATCTGAGATGCACATCTGAGTGGGGGAGGAATTAGTGAAAGATGAATGTTGTTACACAGTGGCTAGCCTGTCCCTTCCTTCCTTCGTTTATTCCTTCCTTCCTTCCTTCCTTCCTTTCTTCCTTCCTTCCTTCCTTCCTTCCTTCCTTCCTTCCTTCCTTCCTTCCTCCACTCCTTCTTTTTTATTCAGTCCAGTAACCCAGTCCATGTGATGGTGTCACCCACATTCGTGATGGCTCTTCTTTCTATGGTCAATCTCTGCCTCAAAAATATTATCAGAGGAAATACTTCTGCGTGATTCCATATCCAGTGAAACTCCCCCAAAAGGATTTACTACTAAATCTCTTACCTCTCTCCCTCTATCATCCCTTCGTTTCCTTTCACTTTTCTTTCTTCTCTCTCTCTAATTCTTACTCTTCCTCTACTTTCACCTCCATCTTTTCTTTCTCTCCTCCATGTTTCTTTCTTCTCTTTCACAATATACTCCTATTTTAACCACAATTTGAGAAATCAATTTATATATATATATATATA
>VZQC01014015.1:2666062-2708836 GCA_009823505.1 Rhizomys pruinosus | reverse complement strand
ATATATATATACATATGCAATTAATGTTAGGCCAGAAGCTGGGGAATATTCAGGAGTGCATATAAATTATACAAGAACTTGTATGGTAAGTTGTTCACTGTATCAGTTACTTTTCTGTTGTTGTAATAAATGATCATGGCCAAGGGCAGTTCAAGAAGGAAGAGTTTATTTGAACTTACAGTTCTGGTGGGAATAAAGTCCATCATGTTGGGGAGGCATGGCCGCAGAAGTGGCTGCAGAAGAAAGGAGTGATCATGTCTCCAAGCAGGCACAAGAAACAGAGAAAAAGACTGAAAATTTGACAAGGCTTAAGAACGTGAAAAACCTGCTAAAATATCCTCAGTGTCACAAACTGGGGACAATTTTCCAAATAATTGGGACCTATGGTTGGAAATCTCATAAACTGTTTAGAAGGATACAAATGGAGGGAATTCTCCCAATATTCTTCTATAAAGCCAGCATCACTCTAATACCAAACCAGGCAAAGATTCAAGCAAAAAAGAAAGCTATAGACCCATTTCACTAATGAACATAGAGGCAAAAATTCTCAACAAAATACTTGCAAATTGCATACAGACCCACATCAAAAACATCATCCTTCATGATCAAGTTGGATTCATACCAGAGACGCAGGGATTGTTCAACATACATAAATCAATAAATATTAAAAAAACACCTAAATGGACTGAAAGACAAAAACCACACAATCATCTCAATTGATGCAGAAAACGCCTTTGACAAGATCCAGTATCCCTTCATGTTTAAAGTCCTAGAGGGAATAGGACTGAAAGGAACATTCCTCAACATGATCAAAGCCATATATAGCAAACCTACTGCCAACATCATCCTAAATGGAGAAAAATTGGAACCATTTCCCTTAAAGGCGGGAACCTGGCAAGGCTGCCAACTTTCGCCAATCCTCTTCAACATAGTGCTTGAAAGACTTGCTAGGGCAATAAGACAAAAGAAGGAAATTAAAGGAGTATTAATCAGAAAAGAAGTTAAGCTATCCCTCTTTGCAGATGATATGATAGTTTACTAAGGGATGCTAAAATCTCCACCAGAAAACTTCTAGAAATGATTAAGAGTTTTAGTAAAGTGTCGGGCTATAAAATCAACCTAGAAAAATCAGTATCCTTTCTTTACACCAACAATAAACATGTGGAAAAGGAATACAAGGAGACCTTCCCACTCACAATAGCCTCAAAAATAATAAGATACCTGGGAACAAACCTAACCAAAAATACCAAAGATCTCTACAACAAAAAGTTTAAACCCCTGAAGAAGGAAATTGAAAATGACATCAAAGATGGAAGCACTATCCTTGCTCATGGATCGGGAAAATTAATACAGTAAAAATGTCCATTTTATGCAAACTGATATACATATTCAATGCAATCCCAATCAAAATCCCTATCAGCTTCTTCACAGACTTGGAAAAAAAAATCGTTAAATTCATATGGAAAAACAAAAGACCCCAAATAGCTAAAGCAAACCTGAGTGAAAAATGCAATACAGGGGAGATTGCCCTACCATACGTCAAACTATATTACAAGGCCACAGTCATAAAGACAGCCTGGTACTGGCACAAAAACAGACCAGTTGACCAATGGAACAAAATTGAAGATCCAAATTTGAGCTCATACAATTTCAGCCACCTCATATTTGACAAAGGGGCAAAAAGCCCTCATTGGAGGAAGAATAGCATCTTCAGAATATGGTGCTGGCAAAATTGGTTCACCATCTGTAGAAGAACAAAATTAAAACCGTACCTCTCACCACGTACAAAAATCAACTCCAAGTGGATCAAAGATCTCAATGTGAACCCGGAAACCCTGAGGGTGATAAAAGAAAAAGTTGGCAACAACCTACAAGACATAGGTGTAGGAGGAGACTTTCTAAACCAGACAGCAGTGGCACGGGAAGTAAGGTCAACAGTTGACAAGTGGGACCTCATAAAACTCAAAAGCTTCTGTAGAGCAAAAGAAACAATCAAGAAGGTGAAGAGAAAATCCACAGAGTGGGAAGAAATCTTTACCAGCAACACATCTGACAGAGCATTAACGTCAAGAATATATAAACTGGGGACTGGAGAGATGGCCTAGCGGTTAAGAGCGCAGACCACTCTTACAGAGGACTTGGGTTCGATCCCCAGCACCCACATGGCGGCTGAGAACCATCTGAAACTCCAGTTCCAGGAGAACTCCAGTTCCAGGGGAATCCGACACCCTCTTCTGACCTCCGCGGCATTGCACGACACGGGTGAATGTACTGTCTGCATGCAAGTGAACACACTTGCATGCAGACAGTACATTCATACACATACAGAAATAAATAAATAAAAAATAAAAAAATAAAAAAAGAATATATAAACTACTCAAAAAGCAAAGAGGTAAGAAGATAAATGACCTATTCAAAAGATGGAGTCAAGAGCTGAACAGAGTCTTCACCAGTGAGGAATTAAAGATGGCTGAGAAACATCTTAAAAAGTGTTCATTATCATTTGATAATTAAGGAAATGCAAATTAATAGCACTCTCAGATATCATCTCACTCCAGTACAACTAGCTAAGGTCAAGAAAACAAAAGACAACAGATGCTGGAGGGGTTGTGGGGAAAGGGGAACACTCATCCACTGCTAATGGGAATGTAAACTTGTACACACACGATGGAAAGCAGTGTGGAGAACCCTTAAAAGAAGCAGGATGAGTTACCACCTGACCCAATCATACCACTTCTGGGTATATACCCCAAAGACTCATCCTACCACAAAGATATATGCACATCCATGTTTATTGCAGATCTCTACACAATAGCAAAGAGCTGGAACCAACCCATATTCCCCTCAACAGACCAGTGAATGACAAAAATATGGTATATCTACACAATGGAGTACTATTTAGCGTTAAAGAAGGATGGCATTATGAACTTTGCAGGTAAATGGATGGAGCTTGAAGCCATTATGCTGAGTGAGGTGACACAGTCCCAGAAAGTCAACCAGAGAATGGTTTCCCTCATTTGTGGATGCTAACACCAAATCCCCCAGACAAAAGGCAAGCTGAACGACAGAATGTTTATATTTTTGTTTATCTGAAAGCAGCTACGTTGTTATAATGTGAACCTCTCAATGGGCTCTATAATTCACCCACCAATTTTTTTCAGACTCTGTAATTACTATATATGGGTGGAGAGTAAGTATCTATATTTTAGAATAATATGAAATTAATGGAGGAAAATGTGAATTCCTAAGCATAAAAAACAGACTGAAAGAAAGATGCAGGACAGTTATGGCAGAATGCATGATCTGGCATGGGATGGGGTGTGGTGAGGGGAAGTGATAGGGGAATATGCCTGAATGGAAATGAAAAATTATGTATGAAATATATAATGCATCAATAAAAAAATGAAAATAAAAGGAACAAGGCAGCTAATAATAGATTTTATCATATAAAATTTCAATTATTTATCATGGCTACCTAGTTATATATTGGATTATGGATTCATAAAATAGATACATGCTTAGTTTTACTTCTTTTAAAATACTTTTTAAAGAATTGTATATTTTCATTCGTTATCTTTCAGTCCAATTTAGGGACATTCCCCTCTCCCTGCCACATCTCACCCCTATTCATGCCCTATGCCATACATGTTTTACATCTTTCTCTCAGATATTTCAAAGTTTTTCCCTATAGAGGCTTGTTGATTTGGGCAGAGTTCAGTTCTTTAACCCAGTCTTTATCTTGTTGCTTTTCCCTCCTTCTTGTATATGTCTATATAATCATCACATATGCATCAAAATCATGACCTCTGATAATAAACTGTATGGTAATCCCAAAGTATTTAGGCATTCACATTTCCCCCTTTAATTTTATTTTACTCTAAAATATGAATATGTACCTTCAACCCATATACAGTAATTATGGAGTCTGACAATAAGTGGTGGGTCTCTTCTAGAGACCCTTAAGAGATTTTCATCATAACAACATAGTGGCTTTCAGATCAAAAGAAATATAACAATAATGTTGTTCAGCTTGCCTTCCAACTAGGGATTTGGTGTTAGCATCCACAAATAAGGGAAACTATTCACCCTTTGTTTTCCTGGGACTGTGTTACTTCACTTAGCATAATGGCTTCTAGTTCCATCCATTTACCTGAAAAGTTCATGATGTCATTTTTCTTTACCACTGAGTAGTACTCCATTGTATAGATGTACCATTTTTTGTCACCCACTCGTCTGGTGAGGGGCATATGTGTTGGTTCCAGCTCTTCGTTAGTGTGAAGAGAGCTATAATAAACATGGATGTGCATGTATCTTTGGCGTAGAATTAGTCTTGTGGATACATACCCAGGCGTGGTATGAATGGGTCAGGTGGTAGGCTCATTTTGAGTCTTTTAAGGGTTTTACACACTGCTTTCCATAATGGTTGTATAAGTTTACATACCCACCAGCAGTGGATGAGTGTTCCCCTTTCCCCACAATCTCTCCAGCATCCATTGTCTTTTGTTTTCTTGGGCTTAGCTAGCTGTATTGGACTGAGATGATATCTGAGAGTGGTTTAAATTTGCATTTCCTTAATTATTAATGATGCTGAACAGTTCTTAAGATGTTTCTCAGCCATCTTTACTTCCTCACTGGTGAAGTTTCTGTTCAGCTCTTTAGTCCATCTTTTGAGTAGGTCATTTGATTTACTTCTTTGTTTTTTGAGTAGTCTATATATTCTGGATATTAATACTCTTTCAGATGTATCACTGGTGAAGATTTCCTCCACTCCCTTGGCCTTCTCTTCACTTCCTTTATTGTTTCTTTCACTGTACAGAAGCGTTTGAGTTTGATGATCTATTGTTACAATATATTCCAAATGGTATGTGTGGAATTTAAATTTCCAAAAGTTCCATATAAACTTTATGCATAATGAACACACACTGTAAATTTCTAGACATTTGAATTTTAAAGCTTTCAAATGCAATCTGCTGGCTAGTATCTCTTATTGTTTTAATTTGTAATTTTTAGTGATTAATGATCCTTAAAATATTTACAAATGTTATTGCACTTCAGATTTGTTTTTGAGTTGCTTTACAAATATTTGGGTGAAATTATTTATACACATGGTATATAAGCACTATACCCACTAAGCCAAATCTTTAGGCCTCTATGTACTTTTATTTTAAAATCAGGAACTTTGCCTTATTTTTTTCCTCCTTGACAGTTTCTGGGATTTTTATACCTTGTTTTATTTTTACTTTGGTGTATAAAAGTATAATTAGACAGAAATTTAACTATAATATACATAGTGTTTCCTGCTATATTAATCCCATTAAAATTGTAGTCATTTGGGGAGTAGGTCAATGTCTATCAACAGGCTTTAATTACTTTTTGGGGGGGTTCTTTTACCCTGTAGACCCAGCTTGTCTGGAACTTGCTCTGTAGACCAGGCTGGCCTTAAACTCACAAAAATCCACTTGCCTCTGCCTCCTGAGTGCTAGGAATAAAGGAATGTACAACCAGGCCCAGGTAATATATTTTTTATTAGTTTATTTTAATACATTTTAAAAAATAATGAATCAGTATGAGGCCATGGTCTGTATCATTTCCAAGATTCATCTTTTGCACATGATCTGTGATCTACACAGCCAAGTATATTTTCTTTGTTCTTTATTATTTATTGTAATTACTTGTTTTATGAATTACTACAAATAATCCATTTTTAAATTTTCACTTTCCTTTTATTACTGAGCAACTCATACAATTATTACAACTCAAACAATGTTTCTCAATCAAACCCCACATACCCCAACCCCCATCAGAACTCATGCATCACAACATCCAAGCTAAGACCTATCCAGTCAAGTCCACAAAGCCAGAGGTCCTTCTGTGCCAATATATGCACTGGAGTCTAGTCATTGAATCTAAGAATACTACTCAGTCTCTTCTACTTCAGATTCAGTCCTTCACCCATTTCTCTTTCTTCACTTTGGGACCTTGTCCCAGTTGACATGGGTCCTATGTCTGATGACTACATTCCCACCGGTTTACATATGAAAGCTTACAGTCAAGTGTAAGTCACTGATTATGTTTATGAATAAGCCCTGGCTTTTAAATCTAACAGCACTCTCTTCAGCAATGATCCCAGCACCATGGGTAGATGAGGTTTAGTATAGAGACCCCATCCAGGGATTCACAATCTGGGGGCTCCCATTCTTTGAAGCTTGACTGTGTCCTTCTGTTTGCAATGCAAGCTTTAATGAAAATTTACACAACAGAAAATCGAGGGGTGCACTCCTTTTCTCTCTGCCCTTCTTTCTGTGTATAGAGTTTCAATTGTAGATGTATCACCTAGGAATGAGGATTTTTCAAATTTGTATGGTTTATGCTTAACCAGTTGTTGGATTCTGCAGGGGCCTCCATATTTTGCAAAGCATAGCTTTTCTTGATGAGTGTCATACTGCTCCGTCCAGCAGCGCAAATCTTCGGAGGTGGACCTGGAATCAATCACTCACTCAACTTGTTCTTTGTAGTTTCTTTTAATGGTACCATTTTCTTCTTAACTTCTATAATTCCTAATGCTACTAACAATTGCTAGCAATTACTAATGCTACTAACCAACAGCCTAGGAACCAAGAATATTTATAGCATTAATGAGCCAACCAGCAGACAGATAAGTTTTGCGTCTATAGATACAATTGCTTATGTAAGATGTTTTCTGTTCATAGATACCATTCCCCAGGCAACACGTCCCGCCCATGAGCTTAACAAAATATCATGAACAGAACATGGTGCATAAGAAACGGCACTCATATATCATCTTGAAAATTACTGAAGCATGCCCACTGTGTTCTTCAGCCAGCACCTTTTGGCCACAGACCAAACGCCATGGCTACAGACCAAGCACCATTTCTCTTCAGCCTGTCACTTCAGGCACTCTTTGACTCCCACAGTTCCCCCTTTTTGTTTTACACAGGGGAGTGAGTCGTGGGGCTACCATGCACTCAAGATAGACCGTGCCTGTCTTAGGTGTTTCTACATCTCAAGACTGTCTTTCTCGTCATCGGAGTCCTGACTCTAAGTTTCAGGGTCCTGTCTTAGGTTGATCAGTCCAGGATGTGGAATGACCCGTCTTTGACTACCGGCCATCTAGTTGATTGAGTCATTTTTTAGCATTTTCTTCATTGTTTACAACAAAAGGCTAAACCGTAAAAGCAACCTGCGTGCACTGGCCGCTTCCACAGCTCAGCCCACTATAGTCCATAGATGACGAGTGCATTGCTTTCAGATGACGAGTCCATTTCTTTAATTGTAGTATAGTCCAATTGGGTACTTAGCTCCTGGGCATGTTCTGCTTCTGGCGCCATGGAAACAGAACATGACCCTATGCCTTGTCTGTGTCTTTACACGTGTCTCTTTTTTTAGTGTTCAATGTAAGAAGTTTCATCCAGATCATATTCAGATTTTCTTGATTTGGCTTAATAAAACAAAGATAAAACAATCCAAATAGACTAATTACAATGGCTAGAACTCCAAACATGCCTCTAGCAGTAAGAGTTATAGATTGTAACATTCCTTTTGGATCTAATCCTATAAGTTTATTAGCAAATATTTGTGCAACAGTAGCAGCATCCTCATTAAACATACTATTAGCAAAAGTATCCTCAATATCTCTTTTAAGTTTTATAATTTTTGCCTTCATTGATGCATTACCGTGTAAATAAGCTTGAAACTCCTTCCATTCTATGACAGTTTCATTGTATTGTAATTCAGTAATACAGAAAGTAGTTGAGTTCCAATCACATCTAAGATGCAATAGTTCCTGCAATGACAACATCTTTTTTCCTAACCACCCTACCATTTGTTTTAACACATCTATTTCAGTTTGTAAACGTGAGTCAATTTCAACTTGATAGGAATACATAGTATAAGAATCTTGATGCTATTGTTCTACAAAATGCTTAGTTTGAATAGGAATATTGAAAGCAATACAAGATACAGCAGCAGTTGTAGTGATTGCAATAAGACTCAAAATTACAGCAAAAACAATTCTTATCATACGCTTAACCCGCTTTAAAATCTTCTTAAAAAATTCCAAAATTACAGAATCTAAAGGATCATGAGCCCAAGGCCTACCAAGATTTATAGGCATCCAAATGTGAGTTTTTTGTTGCAAAATCATTAAAGATTCATTACCATTTAAACTAACAGAAGTATTAATACGTGAAAATAGACTACATTCAATACAGGACATATTTTCATGAAAAACTGAAAGTTCCTATAAGAATTACATAAGGCAAAGGTACAGAAGCAGTAATATTAGTGCGACTAAATTTTCTAAATGTATAGATAGCAGCTGACACTGAAGTTCCAGCAAAACTTGTATTAAACATGTGTATTGGTTTGATAGCTGCAGCCAATTTCCACAGCTGAGTCTGCACTGCAGTAGGAGATGTCAAAATGGCCAATCAATTGTCTGCAATACTGCCATCACCCCAAGCCATTAGTCACTGCCTATTATAGACGATGTCTTCCTGTTTCGGGTTCTCAGTCATCCTGACAGTTTTAAGCAAATCACAAGTAATAGCATTCCATTATGAACACGTTTTAACAAAGAGCCCATATAGTCCCCAATTGACCCATCGGTTTTTAATAAGTTTTCCAAATTTACCTAAGCATTCAGACCATATAAATGGTTTACATTTTAATCCAATATAAGAAAAATCAGGGCAATTTGGTAATGTCAATTTTATCTCTTTAATAACATTATCCCATGTCTGATTTATAGACCAAGAAGAAAGTCGCTGTGTGTCTGGCTTCCGGTTGTATTTATTTCTGGCAATAACCAATGTTGGTACACCAAAGGCAAACAAAATTCACCATAGCCTAAACAAATGGGAATCTTTTCCATGGTATGAGTAAAATTATATTTAGTGCCATCATTAATATCTAAAGAAGTAAAATCATTCCATGGTGGGGAGAGATTCTTTGGAGTAGTATAAACTTGTAAATCCATATCTCCCCAATACATAGGTTCTAAGATAGGAGGATTAGGAATATAAGCCCAATAATTTACATTTACTGCTTGGCCAAAGGAAATAGCAAAAAGTAAAATGCACATGGCTAAAAACAAATTTTCAGTAGCAAAGGTATTTACAACGTTTTTAGAGGGGTGCAGCTAGGATGCGCATTGTTGTCATCTCTGTCATCATCCTAATTGTCTGTTGGAGGGCTTATCTGTCTAATCAGCTGTTCTGGAATCCACCTCCGCACCTCTTTGTCCTGAGGAAAAATACAAACACTGTCTTGGCCCCAGATCAATACCGGATCTGGACCTTTCCATTTATTAAGCAACATATCCTTCCACATGACTAAAGGTTTTTCTGTCCTTGAAGGGTTCCAGTTACGCTCACTAGCAGTGTGGCCCTCCTTGTCCAGAGTTAAAAAAAATTTAGAGTAAATAAAGCAAGGTTTAGTCTCTCTCTAAGGGTTTTAGACATATATCCCCCTTTTTGTTTTATGAGCATATTTTTTAGAGTTTGATGACTGTGCTCCATGATGGCTTGTCCTTGTGGATTATATGGTATACCTGTTTTATGAGTAATACCAAAAGTTTGACAAAACCGGGAGAAAGTAGATGAAGAATAGGCAGGCCCATTATCTGTCTTGATGACTTTGGGAACACCAAGTATGGCAAATGTTCGTAGAAAATGAGCAATGACATCCCTTACTTTTTCACCCGAATGAGATGAAGCATGAATGAATCCTGAAAAAGTGTCTACTGAAACATGTATATATTTTAAAGTGCCAAATGATGGCTCATGATTGACATCCATTTGCCATAGATGATTAGCTTGTAGTCCTTTAGGATTGACCCCATAATGAAGGACTGGCAGTAAAGCACTTCAAGATTGACAATTCTTTACTATGTGTCAAGCCTGTTCTATTTTTTATTTTTTTTTATGTGTATGAATGTACCGTTTGCATGCAGATTTGTGCACCCGTGTCATGCAATGTCACGGAGGTCAGAAGAGGGTTCGGATTCCCCTGGAACTGGAGTTAAAGACCGCTCTCAGCCACCATGTGGGTGCTGGGGATCGAACCTGGATCCTCTGCAAGAGCAGTTGGCACTCTTAACCGCTAGGCCATCTCTCCAGCCCTGGGCCTGTTCTTTAGTTAAATGAAATTTAGCTCTTAAGGTAGTTGAATTGACATGAAATAATTTGTGAAAATTTGATGCTTGTTCTTCCATAGAAAGTAGGACAATGAGCTTTGTAGCCGAATCAGCCATAGCGTTACCATCACTTAATGGGCCTAGTAATTCAGTATGAGCTCTGATATGTCCAATGAATAATTTTCCTTTTCTGACCCATAATAATTTTTGAATTTGCAAGAATAAAGCAGGAGCTGATGTGGATGTGGAAACAGTCCCTGCAGTTTCTAAATGAGGAACAGCCTGAACAATGTATTTACTGTCTGTAAAGATATTAAGGGATTGTGTAG
This sequence comes from Rhizomys pruinosus, assembly GCA_009823505.1. NCBI lineage: Eukaryota > Metazoa > Chordata > Mammalia > Rodentia > Spalacidae > Rhizomys > Rhizomys pruinosus. The sequence continues at coordinate 2,698,351 of VZQC01014015.1, read as the reverse complement.
AATAAGTTTCAAGAACTATAATTACTGCAGTTAATTCAACTAGTTGTTCAGATTAATATGGAGTGTGAAAAGTGTTTGACTCTCCTTGGGTAACAACTGCAGCAATTCCATTGGATGAGCCATCTGTGAATGCAGTCAAGGCGTTAGGAAGCTGTGATATAACCCTAGGGAAGATTACTGGGTGTTGACTGAAAAATGTAAGTAGAGGTGACTTCGGAAGATGGCACTCAATGGGAATATTAGTAGTGCATTTGAGGATTGCCCAACTATCAGAATTGTTATATAACCATTGGAGTTGAATTGTAGTGTAAGGAGTAATTATAACATCAGGATGTTTTCCAAAAACTATTAAACATTGTGTAAGGCCAGTAAAAATAGTTTGGACTATTGTCTCAGGATAGTCAGTGATATGTTTACTGTTAATAGAGTGATTATGGATCCACATTAAGGGTCCATTTTGCCATAATACTCCGGTGGGTGAATGTGGAGAGGACAGAATTATGAACTGTATTGGTTTAGGAATATCAAGTCTTATAAAATGAGCCTTTTCAAGAGCTTGTTCTACTACAGTTAAGGCCCTTTTTCATTCTGGAGTGATTTCCCTAGGGGAAGTTGGATCGGGATCTCCTCTTAAAATATCAAATAAAGGCTTTAGATCATAAGTTGTAAGTTTTAGAGTAGGTCGTATCTAATTTATGTCTCCCAGTAATTTTTGGAAATAATTTAAGGTTTTTAGATAAGATGTATTAACATAGACCTTTTGAGGTTTTAATTAATGTATCCACGATAGTGTAACCTAAATATTTTATAGGTAAGGTTTCTTGTACCTTTTCAGGAGCTATATGAAGTCCATGATGTTGCAATTGTTGAGTAAGGGCAGTAAAGGCTGTTTGCAATAATATCTTGTCTTTACGGGCTAAAATAATGTCATCCATATAATGGATTACCAATATTTGAGAAAACTGGAGTCTAAATGATCACAAGGCAGAATCTATAAATACTTGACACAAAGTGGGGTTATTAGCCATTCCTTGTGGGAGAACAACCCAATGTAATCTCTGATTAGTAGTCATGTAGTTAGTAATAGGAACTGAAAAAGTAAATCTGGCAGCATCCTCAGCATATAATGAAATACTAAAGAAACAGTCTTTGATATCTATAATAATGATATGAAAATTCTTAGGGATTGCAGCAGGTTTAGGGAATCCAGGCTGTGTGGGACCCATAAGAACCATTGTTTCATTGACCTTTCTCAAGTCCTGGAGAAGATGCAATTTACCTGATTTTTTTCTTAATAACAAATATAGGAAAATTCCATGGGGAAGTTGAAGGCACTATGTGTCCCCATTTTAATTGCTTATTAACTAGCTCATGAGCTTCCTGGATCTTTTCCTGAGATAGGGGCCACTGAGGGATCCAGAGAGGGTCATCATATTTTCAAGTAATTTTTAGTGGTTGTATTTGATCAGTGGCCCCTAAGAAAAAAGGATATCCTATCCCATGCCTATCAGTTTTTTGTTTAGGAACAATTGGTTCTGTTACTCCCTGAAGACATTTTCCTAATCCTTTTCCAGGTATATAACCTTGTTGCTTCATTAACTTTGTAGTAACTGTAGACTCATCTGTGGTTAGATGGACTCCCATTTGACTTAAAGTATCTTGTCCCCATAAGGTCACAGGCAGGGAACTGAGAACATAAGGTTGGAATAGTCCTGATTGATATTCATCATCTTTCCATTGTAACATTTTGGTACATTTGTCAAGAGACTGGGAACACCCCAGGCCCCTCAGAGTGGCTGTTGATTTTTGTATAAGCCAGCCCTTTGGCCAATCTTTGAAGACAATAACAGAAGTATCTGCTCCAGTATCTAAAAGTCAGTAATTGGGATGCCTTGAACAATAAGCTTCTTTATAGGCCTATTGTTACAAGTCATAGACCAAAAAAATCATAGATTCTTTTCCTGTAGATCCAAAGCCCCTATTTCCTTGGGATTGGGGAATTGCTTAAGTTTGTTGTGCTGCACTAGGCAGTAACAATAATTGTGCAATGTGGTCTCCAGGTTAATGACAGATATGCCTTTTTGGGAATTAACCATAATTTGAATTTCACCTGTGTAGTCTGAATCAATAACCCCTGGGAGTACAAAAAGGCCAGATAATAATGTTGAACTTCATCCAAGAAGTAAACCTATAGCTCCTGGAGATAGTGGTCCCCTAATCCCTGAAGCCATCAACTGTACTCCCATATCTGGTGTTAATATGAGCCTGGAGGTGGCACAGAGATCCAATCCTTCGCTTCCTTGGGTTCCTCAGCAGAGGGAGTTAATGGTAGGAAGAGATTGTAATGAGGGATTGTCTGTATTGGGTAAATTGGTGGAGTCAAGTCCATGACTGCCCCATACATTTGGGGTTCCCCAGGCAGTGTGCCCATCTTCCCGTTTTTTGAAAACAGAAGAATAAAATGTCCCTCCAAATCGGTTTTTGATCTACATTCATAGGCCCAATGTCTTCCTCTTTTGCATTTTGGACATACACCTGGGGGGTGCAATTGTGACTGAGGGAAAGGATTTCCTCTATTTTGAGGGCAATCTTTTCTCATATGTCCAGGTCATCCACAATTGAAACACTTAGATTTAGCTCTGCTTCTTGATCCTGGTGGAGAAACTCCACGTATCACAGCAGCAATAGCAGCCCCTGCGACTGTGGCATCATTAATATCTCAGCAGACCTTAATGTAAAAAGAGAGATCTCTATTCTTCCAGGGCCGAATGGCTTCTCTACACCATTTGTTTGCCTGTTCATATGCCAACTGCTTAATTGGCGGCATAGCCTGGTCCACATCTCTGAATATTCTACTTGCTGTTTGGATTAGTCTATCTACAAAATCTGCATAAGGCTCATTTGCTCCGTGAATCACTTTTGACTGTTGTCCCTGTAAATCACCTACTCCTTGAATAGATCTCCAAGCTCTCATAGCAGCCGCAGCAATTTGAGCATAAACTCCTGGATCATATTGTATTTGGGCTGCTAGCATGGTATAATCACCTTCACCAGAGAGCATGTTTATATCTCTTTGAAGAACTCCTGCCACATCGTTTTTGCCGGCAGTCTCCATAGACAGCTCCTGCCAGGTGGTCTTCCAAATCAAGTAGGAACCACAAGAGAAGACTGCTCTACATAATCTTTTCCAATCTTTAGGTCACAAATTCATACTAGCTAGAGTTTCCAGAATACTAACAGTGAAAGGTGACCGAAGACCATAAGTGGCCACAGCTTCTTTTAATTGTTTAATTGATTTAAAGTCTAGCGGCTGGTGATATCTTTGTTGATTCTGGTCCTCTATGACAGACCATTCCCTTTCGGAGTCACTGCTAACTTTAAATAGCCACTTTATACAGGTGGCGACCTCCTCGACATCCCAGAGGGAAGGTAATGTCCTACCTTTGTCTTGTTTAACCTCTCTCTATGGCCTCCTTCTCTCTCATTTTATCTTTTCCCATGGGGGGGTGGAGGCGGAGGCTTCATTGGAAGTGGATCCTTTTCCAAATCTTGTTCTAGCTCATCTCCACTTAATTCTTCTCCCTCTGATTCCTCTCCATTTCTTTGGGATTCCCACTCTCTTATTTCCTCCAATGTTTCCTTCCCACGGGAGATTTGAGCCTTAACCATAGGCTTAGAGGAGCCAAGGCATTGTTTGTGTGCCACATTGGAAATGTTCCCTTGGGAAGTGGCTCTAAATCTTCTTGTCTTTCTAAGTCTTTTTTATGTTGTTCCCTATGAGGAACATTTAAAAAACCTTCTTCCAGAAACCATGGACTCACCTTTAACATGGTCTCTACATAAGTTTTTGCTGTACTATCCTTTATAGCTGTCCCATTGGACTTTAACAAATCTTTTGTGACTCTAGTCATCTGATTTCTTGATATTTCTGAGCCCGTTTTATTTATTTTCAGGCTCCCTTTTTCTTTTTTCTTTTTTCTTTTTCTACTTCTAGTTTTTATTTTTTATATCTTATATCCCTGCTCCCTTAACACTCTGGGCCCAGAGCTTTTTTACCTGCAGGGTTCCTCAGTTGCTCCCCCATGCTGATGAAACTAAAGTGCAGCAGCAAGGTCCTCATATCACCCGTACAGGCCACCAGTTGTGTGGTCCAGAAGCACGAATCATCAGAGGTGGACCGGGAATCAATCTTTCAGTCAACTTGTTCTTTGTAGTTTCTTTTAATGGTACCAATTTCTTCTTAAATTCTATAATTCCTAATGCTACTAACAATTGCTAGCAATTACTAATGCTACTAACCAAAAGCCTAGAAACCAAGAATATTTATACCAGTAATGAGCCAACCAGCAGACAGATAAGTTTTGCATCTATAGATACAATTCCTTATGCAGATGTTTTGTGTTCATAGATACCATTCCCCATGCAACACGTCCCACCCACGAGCTTAACAAAGTGTCATGAACAGAACATAATGCATAAGAAATGGCACTCATATATCATCTTGAAAATTACTGAAGCATGCCCACTGTGTTCTTCAGCCAGCGCCTTTTGGCCACAGACCAAATGCCATGGCTACAGACCAAGCATCATTTCTCTTCAGCATGTCACTTCAGACACTCTTTGTCTCCCACATCCTATGATATGATTGTCTATAAATATGAGATTTCATTGTTAATATATGGTAAGAAATTACATTTGTCTAGATATATGATCCTCATAGGCTTTTCTTTTTTTTCCTTAGGTTTTCTATATGGTCTGTGTTCTGTACAGCCTCATGCATTTGGCTGAGTTTATAGTGACTCTCATGAGTTTACTCCTATTGAGAATAGTTTTTAGGATATTTTTATTGATGTTTTGTGTATTTCAGATATAATTTCTCAGCTCAGTGTAGACATATTCCCCTTTCCCTTCCCCCTACCCCATAGCAGATCATGCATTCGGCCATAATTCTCCTGCACCTTTCTCTCAGTCTCTTTTATGTTTAGGAATTCACATTTTATTCATTTAATTTTACATTAATTTAAAATATGAATACATACATTTCCACTCATATACAGTAATTACAGAATCTGAATGTAAGTGGTGGATCAATTCTGGAGCCCCTGAAATGATTTACATTATAATAGCACAGTTTCTTTCAGATAAGCAAAAATATAACTATAATGTTGTTCAGCTTGCCTTTCATCTGTGGATTGGTGTTAGCATCCACAAAAGAGGAAGACCAGTACCTGCTTGATTTTCTGGGACTGTTTAACTTCACTTAGCACAATGGCTTTGATTTCCATCCATTTACCTGCAACTTTCATGATGTCATCTTCCTTTACCTCTGAGCAGTACTCCATTGTTTGGATGTACCACATTTTTTTGATCCACTCATCTGTTGAGGGCCAATTGGATTGGTTCAAGCTCTTCATTGTTGTGAAGAGAGCTGCAATAAAAATGGATGTGCATGTATCTTTGCAGAAGGATGAGTCTTGTGGCTAAATACCAGGAGTAGTATGACTGGGTCAAGTGATAGGCTCATTTCAAGTCTTTTAAGGATTCTCCACACTGCTTTCCATAATGGTTGTACAAGTTTACATTCCCCGCAGCAGTGGATGAGTATTCCCCTTTCCCCACAACCTCCCTAGCATTTGGTGTCTTTTGTGTTCTTGACTTTAGCCAGTGGTTTCAGAGTGAGATGATATCTGAGAGTGGTTTAAATTTGCATTTCTTTAATTATTAATAATATTGAGCACTTCTTTTTTTAAATTTTATTTATTTTTGTATGTGGATGAATATACTGTCTGCATGTAGGATTGTGAACCCATGTCATGCACTGCTGCAGAGGTCAGAAGAGGGTGTCAGATTCCCCTGGAATTGGAGTTAAAGATGGTTCTCAGCCGCCATGTGGGTGCTGGGGATCAAACCCGGGTCCTCTGCAAGAGCCGTCTGTGCTCTTAACCACTAGGCCATCTCTCCAGCCCCTGTGCACTTCTTAAGATGTTTCTCAGCCATCTTTACTTCCTCACTGGTGAAGACTCTGTTTAGCTCTTTACTCCATCTTTTGAGTAGGTCATTTGTTTTCTTTTTTGTTTTTCATGTAGTCTTTATATTTTTTATTTTAATGCTCTCTGTCAGATGAATCACTGGTGAAAATTTCCTCCCACTCTATGGGTTTTCTCTTCACTTCCTTGATTGTTTCTTTCACTGTACTGAAGGTTTTGAGTTTAATGAGTTTCCATTTGTTGACTGTCAACCCTATTTCCCGTACACATGCTGTCTGATTTAGAAAGTCTTTTCCTACATCAATGTCTTGAAGGTTGTTACCAACTTTTTCTTCCATCAACTTCAGGGTTTCGGGTTTTACATTGAGATATTTGATTCACCTGGAGTTTATTTTTGTACATGGTGTGAGGTAGGGGTTTATATTTGCTCTTCCACAATTGCTGATCCAGTTTTGCCAGCACCATTTGCTGAAGATGCCATTCTTATTCCACTGAGTTTTTTTTTTTTTTTTTTTTTTTTAGCACCTTTGTCAAGTATGAAGTGGCTGAAATTGTATGAGTTCAAGATTGTATATTTAATTTTGTTCCATTTATCAGGTGGTCTGTATTTGTGCCAGTACCAGGCTGTCTTTATGACTATGGTTCTGTAATATAGCTTGAAGTCTGGTAGAGCAATCCCCACTGTATTGCATTCTTCACTCAGGGTTGCTTTAGCTATTGGGGGTCTTTTGTTTTTGCATATGAATTTAAGGATTTGCTTTTCTGAGTCTGTGAAGAAGCTCATGGGGATTTCGACTAGGACTGCATTGAATCTGTATATCAATTTGAGTAAAATGGACACTTTCATGATATTATTTTTTCCAATCCATTAGCATGGGAGATCTTTCCATCTTTTGATGTCATTTTCAATCTCCTTCTTCAGGGCTTTAAAATTTTTGTTGTAGAAAGCTTTTTATATTAAATTAGATTTGTTCCCTGGTATTTTATTATTTTTGAGGCGATTGTGAGTGAGAAGGTCTACTTATATTCCTTCTCAACATGTTTATTGTTGGTGTAAAAAACAGCTATTGATTTTCCCAAGTTAATTTTGTATCCCAGCATTTGCTGAAACTCTTAATCGTTTCTAGAAGTTTTCTGGTGGAGTTTTTAACAATCCTTAGGTAAACTATCATATCATGTGCAAAAAGGGATAGCTTAACAGTCTATTTTCCGATTAGTACTCCTTAATTTCCTTCTCTTGTCTTATTGCCCTAGCAAGGGTTTCAAGAACTATGTTAAAGAGGATTGGTGATAAGGGGCAGCCTTGCTGGGTTCCCATGTTTCAGGGAAATGATTCCATTTTTTCTCCATTGACAATGATGTTGGCTATGGGTTTGCTGTATATGGCTTTGATAATGTTGATGAATATTCCCTTCAGTCCAATTCCACTTAGAACACCAAATAGACAGGACCAAAAAAATAAACTCCCCATGCCATATAATTGTTAAAACACTAGATTCTCAAAACAAAGACAAGGAAAAAATAATGAAAGCCACAAGAGAAAAACAAGTTACATAGAACAGGAAACCCAACAGAATTACTGCTGACTTCTCAGTCCAAACTATGAAAGCTAGAAGAATGTGGAACAAAGTATTCCCTGTGCTAAACAACTTGAGATGCCAACCCAGACTACTATATCCAGCAAAAACGTCAGTTAGAGTTGAAGGAGAAAGAAAAATCTTTCACAGCATGAACAAGAAGAAAGAATACAGGTCTAAGAAACCAACACTTCAGAAAATCCTTGAAGCTATCCCAAGAACATAGGAAAGGAGCAACTATCACTAAGCAATTAAGGAGAAAAATCAACAAAAGCATAACATAGTAAATACAAACCTGGACCAAGAATGCAAACAAAAAAGAAGACGAAAGGAGGCAACACACATCTCTCAATAATAACCTTAAATGCTAATGGTTTAAACTCCCCAATCAAAAGATGTAGATTGGGAGAATGGATTAGGAAACAGAATCCTTCCATATGCTGTCTACAAGAAACCTATCTCACCCTCAAAGACAGACATCACCTTAGAGTGAAAGGATGAAAAAAAATATTCCAAGTGAATGGTACCCAGAAAAAATCCGGAGTGCCTATTCTAATGTCAGACAAATAGACCTCAAAGTAAAATTAATCAAAAGAGACAAAGAGGGCCATTACATCCTTGTCAAAGGAAAAATGAACACCGAAGTCTCCACAGACATAAATATCTATGCACAAAACTCTGGTGCACCGAACTTTATAAACACTACTCTGCAGGACCTCAAGACACAGATTAATCTTAACACACTAATAATGGGAGACTTCAACACCCCATTGAGACCCTTGGATAGATCAACTGGACAAAAAGTAAACAGAGAGACATCAGAACTGAACAATACAATCCACCAAATGGACCTCACAGACATCTGCAAAATGTTCCACCCAAACACTGGAGAATATACTTTCCACTCAGCATTTCATGGAACATTCTCCAAAATTGACCACATACTAGGGCACAAAAGTAATCTCAACAAATACAGAAGGAATGAACTTATTCCATGCAGTCTATCAGTGCACAGAGCAATAACGCTCAATATGAACACCAGAATAAGCCGGGCTGGCTACAAGAACAAATGAAGACTAAACAACACCATCCTGAATAATGAATGTGTCAGGGAAGAAATAAAGAGTGAAATAAAAGTATTCATGGAACTGAAAAAAAAGACAATAGAACACACCAATATGTGTGGGATACTTTAAAAGCAGTCTTGAGATGGTAATTTATATCCATGGGTGCCCACATCGAAAAACAAAACCAGAAAGGGAAAAGGTATATGATCTAACACTGCAGATAAAAACACTTGAGAGACAACATGTGAACCCTAAACCCAAAAAACAGGAAGAAATAAAAAAAATTAGAGCAGAAATCAATGAAATGGTAACAAAGAAAACAATGCATAGAATCAACGAATCCAAGGGCTGGGTCTTTGAAAACATAAACAGACCTCTAGCCCAGTTAACAAAAAAAGAGGAGAGAGCAGCTCCAAATCAATAGTATTCATGATGAAAGGGGAAACATCACAATAGACAAAGTAAAAATCCGTACAATCATATGGGACTGCTTCAGAAACTTATACTCCACTGAATTTGAGAGCCTAAGAAAATGTGGATGGATATTTGAAGTCTCGGGAAGCAATGGAGCCTGACCAAGAAGAGATTGACAGTTTTAATAAACTCATGATATTTGAGGAAATTGAGGTTATGATGAGAAACCTCCCAACTAAAGGAAGCAGGGACCCAGATAGATTCACAGCAGAGTTCTGTAAAACATTTAAAGAGGTCTTACAACCATTACTACTTAATCTGTTCAGAAGGAAACAAACAGAGTGAGTTCTCCCAAATTCCGTCTATGAAGCCAGCATCACCCTAATACCAAAACCAGGCAAAGATATAACCAATAAAGAAAGCCATAGACCCATCTCATTAATGAACATAGATGCAAAAATTCTCAACAAAATACTGGCAAACGACATACAGACCCACATCAAAAAGATCATCCATCATTACCAAGTTGGATTTATACGAGAGATGCAGGGATGGTTCAACATGCATAAATCAATAAATATCCTAAAACACGGAAATGGACTGAAAGACAAAAATCACATGATACAGGAAAAGCCTTTGACAAGATCCAGCATTCCTTCATGTTTCAGAGGGTTTTAAGCACAATTAGATTGTTGGTCACCATCCTCCAGACAGCCATGCCTCCAGTGCACCAATAGAGGTAGTTTGCTGTGAAGCTCATCATGGTTGTTAGAATTTGGTTTTGGTTTGTACCATTGATTGATTTTCTTTCATACCAGTCTGCACATTTTCCAGCATTATGAGCACTTAAATTTGGACAGAAAGATTTCAGGTTAGTTCCACTTCCATTAATCTAAATTCTGTCCCTCGTCATGTCCTGTTCTGAACAACAGGGTCTTATTTTCCATTTGTGGTAGATAATCATGTGGATTTTTGACACCACCCATTCAAAGTGACAGTGATAGTTCTTTGTTATTCATCATACAGCCTCTGTTTAGATATTAATTTCATAATTTTCCTGGCTGGTCAGAATCTCCTATCTCCACTGAGGGACAAAGTTCCAAACAAAGCTTATTAATTTCATGTAAAATCATGAAACGGTGATGATTAAAAACAAGGAAGAAAAATATGAAAATAAGTTTATCAAAATATCTATTCCATACAGCTATAAATCTTCCTTATAATCTCATACCTTCATGTTCAAACATTATACTATTTGCAAATTGCACATGTATAACACATAGTATAAGAGTATCTTGAACACATTGTTTCTTAGCAATCTTTATATTCTCTGTCATTGTATGACTAGGTTTAATTTCTTTAAGAACAAACTTTTCTCCAATTTAAAGTATACTTCTTATAAAGATTTTTTTTTCCATTCGGTCTGTGTTAGAAGTTTATTCACGAACATCCTACAATTACTTATATTGTACCTTTGTCACATAAAATTGTTTATTTCTTTGCAACTGAATAAAATGGCTGTGTCATTTGACTCTCCTTAAAACAGAGTTTGCAGCTGATAAAACATCAGCTATCCATGTAATATATTTAGAGGACATTCAAGTTTTTAGATGCAGTAAACGGCTATGAATACCATTTAAATTTGGGTTTTGTTTATTGAAATGGAACATCATACCTGACAGGATAGTGTTTTATGCATATTGGAATAATCAATGGATCAGTAAATCCATTAAATTACTTACAAAGTTATTAATATAGATATTAATGTATTAGATCATATTACTATATTATTTATATTAGTAATATATTAGATATTACTTATGCATGATAATACTTTTGTGGAAAACAGAAAATACAATGAGTCTTATTTGAAATTCATTGTATTATTGGAATGAGATATTCATTTGAACAAAATCCCTTATTTCCTCTTTTAAGAGTTTTCTAATTTTCATTCTAATATTTAGAACTTGATCCACTTTGAGATAAATTTTATTCAACTTCATTGTTTGTTGATATGTGGTTTCTATAGGACCATTGTCTTCAACATTTAATGGTCCTGGCTTTCATTGTGGAATTACTGAACTTAACATATGTGTAAGAGTTTATTTCTGATCAACATACTCTATTTTATCTGACTGCTTTGATTTATAACAATATCAATTCATCTTTCTGCCATTACTTTTTCTTTTACTTGTTAAAAGTTTCTTGAGTGACAGTTTTCTATTTTCCATTTTTTTTCTTTTCTTTTTGCATTTTTTCCACTGATCCCTGGGCTTGCAGTTAGCCATGGCCTTCTGTTCAATGTGATAAACTCATACATTTTAATGTTTGTGCTTAAAATATTTCTTTTAAACTATTCATTGTTGAGATCAAACTCAGCTGTATTCTAGTTGTTTTCTAGTAGTAAAATGGAGGCATTCTATTTCTTCAGTGCCTTTATTTATTACTTTTTATTGATCATTTGTACATCACATACAGTGGTTTCAAATCAAACCCAGTTTCTCCATGCTCCAATCCCCTTCAGAACTGTGCATTACAACATCAAACCTAAGTTCATTCCAGGCAAAATCATGAACCAAGATGTGCTTCTGTGCAAATACATCCCCTGGAGTCTAGTCCTCACATATAGAAATCTTAGGCAAGGCATACCCTTCCTCACCCAGCAGTAATCACTCTCTTGTAGTTCTCAATCCAGGGCTAGTCCCCCACCCATTTATCTTGCTGCATTCTAAGACCTCCTGCCAAATATCAATATTGCTACCAGTTCACATGTAAAAGATTCCAGTTGACAATATGCCACTGCTTCTCTAATTTCATTCACTAGCACTGGCTTTTATAATCTCTAAACACCCTCTTCTGTAATGATCCCTGAGCCATGGGTAGGTGAGGATTAATAAAGGGTGCCCATCTGGAGGCTCCCATTCTTTGAAGCTTGGCTAGTTGTGGTCTCCTGTTTGAATGGCACCCTATTGTGTAAGGAAGCTTTACTGGTGAGAATTGACAGATGCACTCACTTTCTCTCAGCTTCTCATCTTGTGTATAGAGGTTCAACAATGGAACATATGTCCTAGGTATTGAGATCTTCCTATTATACATTTTCTTTGCCTGACCAGTTGTGGGACTCTGCCGTAGCCTACATCTGCTGCAAAGAGTAGATTCTTAGATGAGTGGCACTCTCCTTTCCAAGTTCTTAGCTCCTGGTTTCATCATGATATATACTCACATAAGGATATTGGGGCTACAATCCACAAGTTAGGAAGAACATACATTGTCTGGTTTTCTGTCTTTGTGTTACTTCACTTAGAATAACATGCTCTGGCCCCATCCATTTCCTTGTGATTTTCATTATTTCAATTTTTTTAACTGATGAGTAGTATTTCATAGTGTACATGTACAACATTTTCTTTAATCATTCCTCAGTTGTGGGACATTTAAGTCGCTTCCTTAATGTCTGCACTAGTTTGCATTCCCACCTATAGTGAATGAGTGTTCCCCTTTCTCCACAAACTTGCCAGCTTCTGGTGTCCTTCATTCTCTTTATCTTAGCCAGTCTGGTTATGGTGAGATGGAATCTTAAAGTGGATTTATCTGCATTTCTCAAATCACTAAGGATGCTGAGAAATTTTCAGGTCTTTCTTAGCCATTTTAATTTATTTTTATTTCTTATTTATGGATTCAATTAGTTATTTTATTATTATTTAAGTTTTCCATTCTCTGGTATTTCAGTGCATGCTTAAGTTTTAGATAAGTACCTTGGTTTTTTTTAAATATCTTACATCCAAAGAGCTACATCAGTCTTAAATAATATTATAGTATTTCAATAATAGGATAATGATCATTTCATATTCATAACAGCATAGCATACAATGTCATGATTAATCAAATTGAATTACTTGTAACATATTATACGATAAACTTGGAAGCTTAAAATCAAATCTAATAATCATGGGCATATAGGCATTTGATGTCTCCGATCAGTTTGACAGGGCTAAAGACGAGGTTTTTTTGTTTTTGTTTTTGTTTTTGTTTTACTTTTTTGAGACGGGGTCTCCCTGTAGCCCCAGCTGTCCTGAAAGTCACTCTGTAGACCAGGCTGGCCTTGAACTCACAAAGCTCCCCCTGCCTCTGTCTCCCGTGTGCTAGGATTAAAGGCTTGCACCACCACGCCCGGCAAGACAAGTTTTCAACATGAATGCTCTCCTTTTGGAGTCTCAATAACAATGTCTGCTTCAGTTCCATTTTCATATTCCACACATTAAAAGTATGACAGTGTTTAGGCCTGTTTCTCTCTTTCAAGCCAACAGTAGATGATCAACTGCTTCTATCATTAGTTCACATTTTTAGAAACTTCAAATGTTTCATCATTGTAATTTTTAAAAAGTTTTCTAGGGGCTGGAGAGGTGGCCTAATATTTAAGCATGCCGACTGCTCTTGCCAAGGACCTGGGTTATATTCCCAGCACCCACACAGTGGTTAAGAACCGTCTTTAATTCCAGTTCCAGGGGAATCTGACACACTCATCTGATCTCTGCGGCATTCTACTACACAGGTACACCAACCTACATGCAGACAGAACACTCATACACATAAAAAATAATAAATAAATAATTAAAAAAAAACTTTTTTATTCCTATTCACCCAACTCTCACTTCACATTATAGTTTGAGTTCACCATTGTTATTTTTGTATTGTCCATTATCTTTTTTGATCCTGTTATGTGTGCATTAGGTAGGCATAAATCTTGTCCTTGATACTGGGTTTGTAATTTTAAACAGAAGACAGCTAAAAAAAATACTGTTTTATTGAAATGTTTATTTTTTTCCTTTGTGATTTATTTTTAAAATATTTTATTTTTCAGCATTATCAAGTCTGAAAATAAACTATAGTTAATTACAAAATACATTTAGAGATTCACTGTTTAACAGTTAGTTTCCACGCAGGTGAAAAGACATTTAACTTTACATTCCTAAATTACATAGCAAGTTGATATATGTTTTGATGTACTTTTAAAAAATGCTTCATACTTTCTCATAAAGTTTAGGACTGAAGAAAATAGAGACATAAAATTCCATCAATATCTATAGTGATAACAGTCAATGTGGTATTGATTTTTTACTGACAAATTATCCACATTGACTTTAATATCGGGATTTGGTGGTAGGATTCACAAGTGAGGGACATTATATGTCATGTCATTTGTTTTTCTGAGACTCTATTGCTTCACTTAGCATAATAGCTTCTAATTCCATCCATTTACCTGCAAAAGAAAATATTTTATCTCCAGCTACTCTTTTGATGTATGGATTTTTCTCCTAATAGAGTCTGGTATTTTATTTTTTTTATTATTTATTTATTTATTTTTGTATGTGTATGAATGTACTGTCTGCATGCAGGTTTGTGCACCCGTGTCGTGCAATGCCGCGGAGGTCAGAAGAGGGTCTCGGATTCCCCTGGAACTGGAGTTCTCCTGGAATTGGAGTTACAGACGGTTCTTAGCCGCCATGTGGGTGCTGGGGATCGAACCCGGGTCCTCTGCAAGAGCGTCGGTGCTCTTAACCGCTAGGCTATCTCTCCAGCCCCCGAGTCTGGTATTTTAATGTATTTAAAGTTTATTGTTCAAGTGAAATACTTTTATTGAAATTGACAATGACTTTAAATTCTTTTAATGGTACTATGATTTGTAGCCCCTACTGTGTTTGGTATTTTGTTTGTCGAAGCTCTCAATAAATGAGCAATTTCAAAATAATTTAATTGTATTCAAGAGATATTTATTCAGATTTTAATAACAGTGTCATATTGTGTAGCTAATTATTTAATATATTATTAGCGTTATTAAGCCAAACTCTTGAGTCTAGGTTTTGCGGTTAGTGGCAAATAATTAGTAATCTTCCAACTTTATGTCTCAACATATCAAGGTTCATGGACTTAAGTACAAAATGAAATATGGCAAAAATATTATATGTTCATGCTATCCCAGTGTGAAATTATATTGTATTAGTTTGAAAAGGTGTACTTTAAGACAACTTATCATTCACTTTGACGTTTTCCTGTCAGTGAATTACTACATACATCATCATGATTTAAAAATATGAGAAGAGTCCGGCATGGTGGCACATGCCTTTAATCCCAGCACTCAGGAGGCAGAGGCAGACGGATCTCTGGGTGTTCAAGGCCAGCTTGGTCTACAGATCGAGCTCCAGGCCAGCTGGGACTAAAGGAGATCCTGTCTCAAAAATACCAAAAAATGAAAGAAAGAAAGAAAGAAAGAAAGAAAGAAAGAAAGAAAGAAAGAAAGAAAGAAAGAAGGAAAGAAAGAAAAATGAGGAGAAAGAAAAGATTGTTGTGAAAAGTGGTGATTTAATTTCTAAATGATTTATCTTGTCAAGGCAATGTTAATACAATAGAAAACAGTCAATACTGAATGTTAACAAAAAGCCAATATGAATAAATGCAAATGATGTTATTAACTGATCTGAACACACCTCAAAAAGTAAAATCCTATGTGGATATTAAAGCAATTGTCACAGGGAGAAGATTTGAAAAAAAGAAACATTTTTATACAATCATCAAAGCTATACAATGACTTTCTTACAGACAAGCACTCATTCCCCAGGTAAATTTTATGGAAAGCACCAGACAAGACACAAATTTTGTAATATATAATAAGCTATTTCTATGCTTAACACATTGCCAAGGAAGCTTTCAACTTCCTTGGATAATAATAGAATTTTGTGTGAAAAAGTATTATTTAAAGTGTTAAACAGGAGTCTGGGATGGCTCTTCGTCAAGGAAGTAACTGTTCGGTATTTAATCTGTATAATCTATGAAAATATAGCCATACTGAGAATTTGTGCTTGCTTGTTTAGCTGATGAGAAAATGGAAGGGACATATTTTCAACTCAAGTTTGCCAAAAACTCATTTTAACCCATTTAGTAAATCACACTTAACATAAATGATTTTGCTGTGGTTGTGGCAAGGGAGGAGCTGATTAAGAGCACTCGGCATCCAAATGTATTCATGAAAAGCAAGTAAAGGAGGTGTTATGTGGGAAGTGGGAATGGCGAGCAGGATAAGTGTAGCAAGAGAGGATATGAAGAGTGAATATGAACAAAGTATATAATTTATTTGCATGAAAATTATACTGTCTAGTACTACACTATTCATTTTCTGAACTGTATTATTTTATTTGATGACTGTAATTTAATGGACAAGGATTAGATTTGCTATCAAATAAATCCATCATAATTAATTTGTGTAGAACTTTAATTCACATAAGCTTTCATCATTACACTCTTTGGCTGTGAAATGCATGTGTATTAGATTTCAATCACTGGTAGAACAAATTTCAATGAACTTAGTGGCATTCTTATCATAGGCATCTGGGTATCTTAATTCTGAGATCAGTTTGATAAGGTAAATCATTTTTAATCATTTTAATCCTCTCTTTTTAGAATCTCAAGAGCAATACCTGCTTTTTCCCACTTCCAGTTTCCTGTGATTTACTGTATTTTTAGTTATTGGTCCTATTAGAAGATATAAGGTAAGAGAAAGAACAAAGCAAAAATGATGTTCTTACGTTATGAAACACATTATTTTCTACATTTAATATATACTAATGAGAATCTTGATTAAAAAAATGTTTGCATTCCCATTACTTGTAATGATAGTTTCCCTGGTCTAATCATTACAATCCTCATTCACAGAAAATCCCAACAATTGTACGTTTCCTTCTCTTATCTATATATAAAATTTGAAATTTCAACTCAGGTGCAAATACTAAGGCCCATACTGAAAAATTTCAACAGTGACTCATAATATTATATTTCCCAAGTGGGAAGACAGCTTTTTTTTTTTAACGTGTATAAGTATGTTGACTGCATGTATGCAACAGTACTTTTGTTGTGCAATGCCCTCACACGTCAGAAGAGGGCATCAGATCACCTTGGAACTGGAGTTACAGACGGTTATTAGACTCCACCTGAATGCACAGAATCAAACCCAAATCTCCTGCAAGAGTAAAATTGATCTTACCCATTGAGCCATCTCTCTATCCCTGGGAAGAAGGCTTTAAAAGGTGCCAAATAATGTGACATGCCACCTTTGTTTTGATAGCAACAGTAAAAATGTTAGCTGTGAGATGAAAGAATTGAGAAATGGCATAGATTTCTTATCAATTACACAATGAAATAAGATTAACAGAAGGAGGTGGCAAATGAAGCAGAGATTATTATTTTTGCAGTTGATAGTAATGCTATTGCCAATTAAAAAACTTTTTTATAAACAAAAAAATGAATGACAAGTATTGTAAGGAGACTTTCCTTATACATTAAAAAAGTTTTACATTATTAATTAAAATAAGGAAAGTTAAGAAACGGTTAAGGGGAGCTGGAGATATGAATCAGCTGTTCACATATTTTTTTTTCTGTCCTAGAGTTTTTATCCCAGCATCTACAATGTGTAGATCACAATTGCTTGAAAAATCCAGTTTCAAGGTATCTGATGTGTTCTTCTGTTTTCTAAAGGCAGTATAGACACATGTAATACATTAAGGCAGGTATATAGACATACACCTAAATAAAATATAAATCTTAAAAAGGATAAATACATTAGCATGTTGGGAATAAAGGCTAATGGGTGGGTTGGAGATACAGCACAGGCATGGTGTGTACCATTGTAGATGTCACACACACAAAAGAATATGTATAGAGGGTAAGTATTCATATTTTAGAATAAAATAAAAATTAAAGGGAAAAATGTGAACTCCTAAACATATTTTGGAATTAAAATATAGTTTATTTTCAGAAGTCATAAGTTTGGTATATATGTGATGATAATATATAAATAAATATATATATTAGCAGATGTCTATGTATGTATATGTGCACCACATATATGCAAACAATAATAATAATAACAAAAAAAAAAAATTTTAATACTGAGAAAAAGATATGACATTTGCAGAATGCAGAACTGGAGTGGGAGGATATGGAAATGGATGTTAAAGTGATGTTGATGTGAACCAAAACAAATACATTTGAATACAATAGAGGCAGAAAGGATGATTAAGAAAACTTTTTTGATATTATATGTCCATGATGGGAATAATACTCTAATGTAAAGAATAATGTGCTTTGACTTGTGTACGCACCATTTTAATTAACATCTGTCAATCTGAAGGCAGACGGGCCTCAGAGCTGTTATGGGGAAAGCATCAGCAGAGGTGACGAAACTACACCCGGTTCATCCTCTAGCTCCAGAGACAATCCCAGTGTGGGAGACAGACGGGATATAGATTGAAATTATGAAAGTGCAATCGCCAGAGGAGCGTGCCTGCCGAAAGAGCTGCTTTTGAGAGGCAGGCTGGATAGTTGAGGCAGATAATGGTAGGTGTAGGCTTAGGGCTTTTGTGGTTCAGCAGCCTTGTTGCAGGAGGGACAGGGCACACTGCGGACGACTCTAGCTTGGGAGCAAGACATCGTAAGTGGCTAAGACTCTGACGGCAGCAGAGGGAGTGCTGCCAGTTTGAGGAGGCACCACTGTCCTGCTGCATCTTCCTGCGTTAGTAACAGATGCATCCAAGACGGGCCCAAGCTGAGCGTATTTTTGAGCAAAACATACTGAAGCATGCAACAGTGGTGTCAAGCTGTGGTGCACTAAACCTGACAGCTAGCCACACTGTCTGGGCAGCTGCGAGCAGGCATATCTATGTGCAGATGGGGCCTTTCGTCTGCGAAGTCCTGCTGAAATTTGTTTGTAAAGAAGCAAACTGAACATTCCCACATAGAAAGGTTTGACCAAGAGTGAGTTATGTTAATATAATAGAGTTGTAATGTGGTAGGAAGAGTTATGATTCATAGAGAGTTAGGGGTGAAATGGTGGAGGAATAAAATTATTGTTGTGCAAAGTGTTTCTAATATAAATATGAACCTAGAATAGCTAAGATATGTATTTATATAATGAATTTCAGTAATCAAATTGCGTACATAAATAAGTATTAGATGCATGTTAATAAGAAAGAATCTTAGTGATGAGATCTAATGATAAGTGATTTATATTTATTTATTTATGTTAAAACATACATCAACAAGTAATCTGTTTTAAATTGGTGATTCTAAAATTTAATGTATATTTCTGAGGTTGTAAATGTAAGATTGAATCAGTATTTTGTTATTTTTGATTGGCTGGAAATATCATCATGCATAGTGTTGTCTGATCTCAGTATCTGAAACTAGTATAAGTGACTATTGTTTTCCTTAAAACAAGCAAGCATTAAAGAGATGATATGGTGATACGGTGAGGTAGTATTTTTCTGCTGGATCAGGCAATCCAATTATGAATGCTGTTTCTCACTGTGTTCTTGACTGCAATATGAGGGAATGTATGAACGGTGGATTTCAGTTTTCAGGATGTTGTTTTGTGCAGTAGATGCTTGTTTATGACTAAAGCGTTATTGATGCTGTATATGATGAAGGTATGCTTCATAGGTTGCTTTTGTTGTTGGTTTTGTTTCCCAAAAATCTGGGATTGTTTTCAGAGTGTGAGGGCGGTTAGGGTTGATTGGGGTTCTTAATGATAGTGGGTGAACTTATATTTTCAATAGAGGTATTTTGTACATTCTTTGATGTTTTCATCTTTTTGCGGGTTTAAGTTTGTTGTAGAGATCTGGTGTCGTGTAGGTTGTCTAGGATTATGCTTTTGAGCCTATCGGATTCTAGTAGCTTCGTGTTGTTTGTGTAGAAAAGAGTTCTGTTATTTTTTGTTCTGATTTCAAGCTAATATTTAGAGTTCTGGTGGAGTAGATTGTGACACATATCATACAAAAAGGGATAGTGACTTTTTAATTATTTTAATTCTTTTTCTTTATGCCTACAANTATATATATATTAGCAGAACAAATGAGATAGAACAATAAGGACAAAAGTACTGGGTCAAAGAACTGACTGAAACAGTTCACCTCTGCCCAAACAATAATCCTCTGTGGAGAAAATCTTTAAAAATACTGAGAAAAAGATATGACATGTATGGCAGAATGCATGAACTGGAGTGGAGTGAGGGATATGGAAATGGAATTTGTTTAAAGTGGATTGAAAAATGATGTGTGAAACACAAAACAAAAATAAAAATATTTTATCAAAAAGAGATGACAAGTAGATGACAACAGGAAAAACTTTTTTGAAATTATTTAATGTCACTATGATGGGGAATATCAAGCCTAATGTAAAGAATAAAATGTGCTTTGACTTTACAGCTAACCATTTTAAAAATTGAACATTCCTGATCATCTGCAAAGGCTAACTGGCCTCAGAAGCTGTTATGAGGGTGAGAAGCATCAAGGTGGACAGAGGTCTAGAACCTACTACTCGGTTCCATGAACCTTCCTAGCCCAGTCTGCAGGGGAGACCACCCCATCCACAGCTGCTGGCGAGACCAGACGGGGATATAGAGTACTTGTGCAGAGAATTGAAAGTGCAGCCACAGAGGAGGTGCTGCGCAGGGCATCCCAGGACAGCCGGTGCTGAGGACCAGCAGGGCTGTGTGTGTCTGAGGCAGGAGTAGATGTGGCTAGGGTGTGCCACGGGCTGAGAAGCCAGGGCTTGTGTGTGGGTCCCTCCAGCCAGGTGCCTGGGCTGTGTCCTGAGGGTGTGGGCAGGGCACACATGCAGGGAGAGACCTTCTCAGGCTGTGGGGGGAGAAAGACCATGGGCTGGTCAAGTGGCTAAGACCTTTGGGAAGGGCAGCAGAGGGGAGCTGGGGCCTTGCCCAGTGGGTCTTTGAGGAGGCCACCAACTCTTTGTCCCTGCCTGCATCTTCTCTCTGCCAGGTGTACCTGATGAAACCAGATGCCATCCCCAAAGCATGCTGTGCGCTCACCAAGCTGAGCGCCACCTCCATGCTCTACTATGACAGCAACAACAACATCATCCTGCGCAAGCATCGCAACATGGTGGTCAAGGCCTGTGGCTGCCACTGAAACCCTGGCCAGCAGCCTACTGCCACCACCCACCTGTCTGGCCAGGCCCCTCTGCAGAGGCAGGCAACCCTCATCATCTATCATAGCTCAGGCATGGAAGTGGGAGGCCTTTCCGTCCCCTGGCACCTCCTGCTAAACTTTTGGTCTTTTAAAAAAAAAAAAAACCTGAACATTCTACAAATGAGAACAAAGAGTAGTCTTTGACACCACAGAGTAGTAAAGTTTATGTTAAATATAATCTAGAAAGTTATAGTAAAATTGTGGAGGATAGAAGTTAGATCATGAGTTAGGGTGAAACATGGAAATGGAGGCAATCAAAATTATTGTACTGTGCCAAAAACCTGTGTCTCTCCTTAAATATAAAATAAATGAACTAAAGAATAGCTAAGATACATGTATTTATATAAAATGAACAAGTTTATCAGGATCAATACCACAAGATTGCAGCTCACATAAAAATCAAGTATATTAGATGCATGCTTTTAAGTAAGGAAAATGAATTTATTACTGCTTAGTGATGTAGATCTCAAATGATAAGGTTGTATTCATGATATGTATTTGAAATTTTTATGTTAAAAATTCAACTACATACAAACCCAAGTAATTCCCTAGTATGCCTTTACATTGGTGATTCTAAAATTTAATGTATAAAGTTATTTCTTGAAGGAGTTTGTAAAATGTAAGAATTTGGAACTCAAATCATATTAATTGTTATTTTATATCTAGGCTGGAAACTTAATCATCATGCCAAGTAATAGTGTTGTCAACCTGGATCTCAGTATTCTGAGAAACCTAGTCTTACATAGCTGATAACTGTTTTTGTTTTCCTTTCAAACAACAAAGCCCACACGCATCTAAAGAGACTGTGATCCATCTGGAGTTGACATTTTACAGGGTGAGAGGTAGGGTTTAATTTCATTCTTCTGCAAGTGGTGATCCAGTTTTGCCAACACCAATTACTGAAGATGCTGTCTTTCCTCCATTGTGTCTTCTTGGCCCCCTTGTCAAATATGAGGTGGCTGAAATTGTATGAACTCAGGTTTGGATCTTCAGTTTTATTCCATTGGTCAACTGGTCTGTTTTTGTGCCAGTACCAGGCTGTTTTTATGACTATAGCCCTGTAGTATAGTTTGATGTCTGGTATAGCGATCCCCCCTGTATTGCTCTTTTCACTCAGGGTTGCTTTGGCTATTCGGGGTCTTTTGTTTTTCCAAATGAAATTGAGGATTTGTTTTCCAAGCCTGTGAAGAAACTCTTGGGGATTTTGATTGGGGTTTCCTTAAATCTGTACACTAGTTTGGGTAGGATGGACATTTTTACTATATTTATTTTCTCAATCCAAGAGCATGGGATGTTTGTCCATTTTCTGATGTCTTCGTCAATTTCCCTTTTCAGGGGTTTAAAGTTTTGTTGTAGAGATCCTTGGTGTCTTTGGTTAGGTTTGTTCCTAGGTATTTTATTGTTTTTGAGGCTATTGTGAGTGGGAAGGTCTCCTTGTAGTCCTTCTTCAGTTGCTTGTTGTTGGTGTAAAAAAAGGCTACTGATTTTTCTAGATTTATTTTGTATCCTGCCACTTTACAAAAGCTCTTAATCATTTCTAGGAGTTTTCTGGTGGAGTTCTTAGCATCCCTTCAGTAGACAATCATATCATCAGCAAAAAGGGATAGTTTGACTTTCTCTTTTCCAATTAGAACTCCTTTAATTTCCTTTTCTTTCCTTATTGCCCTAGCAAGGTTTTCCAGCACTATATTGAAGAGGTGAAACCCCAAACTCTGGAGGTGATAGAAGAGAAACTTGGCAGCAGACTACAAGAAACAGGCGTAGGAAAAGACTTCTGCCACAGGCTAACCCAGTCAGGTTTCCTTTCACCAACCCAGTCAGATATCTTTCACCTGCAGGAGATCAGAGTCTGTACAGGAGGGCACAGATTTAGATGAAAAATAATTGGACACGACACCAGAGAGAGTTTTGGATCTAGTGCGTCTTTACTGAGATCAAGTTAAGTTTTTATATAGGCAGGTAACACAGGCAGGAGAGGGGGGAAGGGTCGAACTGACAGGCAGGGGATTTGCATTCCCTCGGGAACAAAGAGCTTCTTGTCTTAGCATTTTACAGCTGGATTTACAAGGCCAACAAGATAAGTCAAAGAAGGTTTACAGGTTACACTGTCTCAATAAAACAGCAGTCTTAGACTCACAAGCCATTAAAAGTCTTTGTTTCTTTTGAAGTTCCAATTTGGTGTTTCTCATCCTTCCTGGGGCTGGAATTTTATTGAGGCTGCTTGTTATCTCCGGCTTGTGTTTTTAACCACAAGCACGGAAAAGAGGGCCTTTTAGCTCTTTACAAATTACACAGTGTTTTTCTTAAAGGAGAAATCTCCGCCATGTGTCTTTAACTAAGTGTTACACTTTAACATGTATAACTGTAACTAAACTTTATCTTACTAACTTTATTAGATGTAGCTTTCTGCTTAAATGACTGAGTCTTATTGTTATAAAGTTTGGAAGGACACTTTTATTATTAGTAACTAACCTATGATCCCACTTAATGTAATGTCTACAATATCTTTGTGGGGACTTTTAGGACAAAGGAGCCTTTAAATGTTGTATCTCTGTGTGATTTTACTTAGGTTCATGAGGCTTTTGATTGCCTGAATTATTTTTAGACATGTTTAACTGTCCCGTATCTCGGACTGAGGTTGTGCTGACTTCAGGAAGAGAGTCAAAAGACAATGTACAAAGTCCAACACTCGTGAAGCATAACATCTTTGTAATGCATCGTGATCTTAGAAGCTGAGGCCGGGTACTCTGTCACTGACCACCAGGGAGCTTAGCCTCGCGAGGCTCAATATCTCCTCCGTCTGTTATTATGCTCACACAGACGACACCGGTGTTGGTGTGACAGACTTCCTAAATCAGACAGCAGTTGCACAAGAAATAAGATCGACTATTGACAAATGGGACCTCATTAAACTCAAAAGTTTCTGTACATCAAAAGAAACAATAAAGGAAGTGAAGAGAAAACCCACAGAGGGGGAGGAAACCTTCACTGCAGATACATCTGACAAAGCATTAATTTACAGAGTATACAAGCTACTCAAAAAACAAAGAAGAAAGAAAACAAATGAATCACTCAAAAGATGGAGCAAAGATCTGAATAGAGACTTCACAGAGGAGGAATTAGAGATGGCCGAGAAACATCTTAAGAAGTGTTCAACATCTCTGATAATTAAGGAAATGCAAATTAAAACCACTCTGAGATATCACCTTACTCCAATAAGACTGGCTAGGATCAGGAACACGAATGATACCAAGTGCTGGAGAGGTTGTGGGGAAAGGGGAACACTCATCCATTGCTGGTGGGAATGTAAACTTGTACAGCCACTATGGAAAGCAGTGTGGAGAACCCTTAGAAGACTCAAAATGAGCCTTCCATTTGACCCAGTCATACCACTCCTGGGTATATACCCACAAGACACAACTTACTGCAAAGATACATGCACAGCTATGTTTATTGCAGCTCTGTTCACAATAGCAAAAAGCTGGAACCAGCCCAGGTGCCCCTCAACTGACGAGTGGATAGAGAAAATGTGGTACATGTATACAATGGAGTTCTATGCAGCAGTAAAGAGGGACAACATCATGAACTTTGCAGGTAAATGGATGGAGCTGGAAGACATTATGTTAAGTGAAGTAACACAGTCCCAGAAAAACAAACGACAAATGGTGTCCCTCATATGTGGATGCTAGTACCAACAACCCAGATATAAATATTTCTCATGGAGAGGGATGCATAGTAAAAGAACAACAACAGAAAGACTGCATCAGAAAATGGACTGAAATGGTGAATTGGGAAGGGGGGATGGGTGGGAGAGGGACACGGATGTATATTCAATCAAGGCATATTTAATTGATGTGAGTTCAGCAAGTACTCAGTTTCACCTAGACACTGTCTACAGGATACATGGTGTTTTAGGACTTAGTAAAAGTAAATATGTGTATATTAAACAACATTGGTTTACAGACTCTGATAAAAACGGTAATGCATCTGAGTTAAATGTAGATATAATTTGCTGTTGTCCACATTTGTTTTACATAAAATCTGTAGAGCAATAACTTTGGGATTGGCACATACAAATGTTCTCTATAATTTCTCTGTTGTACAGTATCACCTTGTAGCATTCTCTTTAAGATGATTTAACGTAAAAATTAAGTTTGCTTCCCAAGTTAATCACATATAGTCACCCAAAACAGCATGGGTGAATTTGATGAAATCTGTGCCTTGATTCCACCCTATAGGTATGTATAATACAACTGCCTTTTTGAGACTCATGGGTCAAAAAACAAAAACCTAAAATAAAAGAGGGGGATACAGATAGATATGAAACCTTTTTGTCAAAAACCTTGCAATTCAAATCTTAAAACTAACTATGGGAAAAGATTTGTATGTTTCAACAGGTCAAAATGTCACCAACTTAATGGCTGAGAAAGGAAAGATACAGCTTTGCATCGAGTAGGATATACCAGAAAGTGCCAACAGAAAGGTTGGCCCATCTGAACATTGAAAGGAAGAAAAGCCTCAGATTGCTACGAACATCAAACCCCTCTGTGGATCCTTCTTGTAACAACTATGTATAATGAGTCCTAACAACACTTTCCTTCTAGGAGCCGCAAAGGTTTTAATATGAGAGACTTTCTTACCCCCCCCCATAGAACAAGGAGAAATATGATGATGATGTCATTCTCCAACCATAAATTGGAGACAACTTTTATAGAGGTAATCTCTTATAAAACCGGCAAAACCACCTTTGTGATTTGACTAATAGACATAGGAACTGTGAAAAGGATTATTCTCTATTCAGAACCAAATATAATACTAAAGTCTCCTTAAGCTATGCACTTAAGCAAAATATATTAATGCAGGAGCTCTGACATCAACAATGGATTATTCTACCAAGGAGATTTTGTCCAGGGGATCCAAGCCCCCCCACAAAAGGTAAAGGCTCCTTGCCTCTAAACTGGGATACCTGCAAAAAGAGAGGCGATAATGTCCTGCTGTTGAAGACCTGACATTAACATGGGAAAGATGTATTGAGACCACACATGCAAGTGTACAGATGGTCTCGGGAATGCCAGAGAGTGTTACCAAAGACCACTATACCAATAAAGCAAATATGGGTCTCCTTGAGTCAAGCAAGACTCCTCCGTCAGCACCAGCTATACCTCACCTGCCTGGAAATACTGTGCAGCAGAGGCAGCCATATGCCTGTATATCCCAAATAGAATTGGCTATTGGCACTCTCCTCGGAGGAATAATCCACGGCTGATGCCACAAGCTTATACCCTCTAATGGTCAGGAGATGTTATAAGCCACAGTAAGACCCTGTCATATTCAACAGAAAAAAAATGTAATTCATATATTAACATACCATCCAAACATCTGTGTCTATACCAATGTAACCTATGATAACAATAAGTACTGTTTAAATACCTATATACCTAATTGCTATTGCTTCATTTGTAGGATCAAAAGGTTATTCCTGGACAAACTGTCAGCCCATGAAAGAAAATAGCCAGAATTGACAAGAGTCCAAGACAACACCTCCAGAAAACGTAGACTGTTTTGCTTCTCATCCACCTGTGCCCCTTTTCTAAGCCTAGGGAAAAATCTGCGGAAGAGGGGGTGTGGTAGAATGTAAGGGCTGTGATTGGGGTGAATGGTGAAACTACAACAATATAGTCTGGACACTCATTTGATCAACTTGATTGAACATACAAGCCCCCCTACTCTGCTGGATGGTGGGACCAAGGGGCGGTGTGGGTTTGGACACAACTGCTTGCAAATTGATTTTACATGAAGGATGCTTGTACTCATAAATTATCACTAATTGCTAAAAACTGGAAAAAAAAACAGAGAAAGATGCAGGAAAGTTATGGCAGAATGCATGGTCTGGGATGGAGTGGGGTGGGATGGGGGAAGGGAAGGGGAAATATGCCTGAACAGAATTGGAAAATGATGTAGGAAATACACAAAGCATTAATAAAAAATAAAAAAATAGTTGTATTATACATGACTATAGGGTGGAGTCAAGGCATAGATTTCATGAAATTCACCCATGTTGTTTTGGGTGACTATATATGATTAACTTGGGAAGCAAACTTAATTTTTACGTTAAATCATCTTAAAGAGAATGCTACAAGGTGATACTGTACAACAGAGAAATTATAGAGAACATTTGTATGTGTCAATCCCAAAGTTCTTGCTCTACAGATTTTATGTAAAGCAAATGTGGGCAACAGCGAATTATATCTCCATTTAATTCAGATGCATTACCATTTTTATCAGATTCTGTAAACCAATGTTGTTTAATATACACGTGTTTACTTNAACTGAGAGAAAGATGCAGGACAGTTATGGCGGAATGCATGATCTGGGATGGGGTGGGGGGGGAGGGAAAGGGAAATAAGCCTGAACTGAATTGGAAAAAATGTATGAAATGCACAAAGCATCAATAAAAATTAATTAAAAAAAAAAAGAAAAAAAAAATAAAAAATAAAAAAAGATGAGACTGAAATTTTGTTATTTGTTTGTTAATTAAACATATACTTCATGTCTAATCACTATTGTTAGTGTGGACCTTATGTGTGGTATATTTGTAGGGAATCTTCATCTATGAAATGAATTGAAATTATTTTACCCAAATTTTTATAAGTTAAAGAAAGGTTGAGGAATATTGAGTTGTTTCCCCCATTTTAAAGTCCCCTGTACTGATATGTCCATTTTAGTCAATGAAACATACAAACTCAGATTTTCAGAAACACTATCATCCTTTGACAATTTAATAATTCCATAGGAACGTTTGTAAACATTTATTAAAAGCATTACTCAGTCTACAGAATTTGACTAATAATATTCTCTAGAATATTCCTGGGTGTGGTGTTCTTTTGAAAAATATTTCCATGATTATTTCTGATTTATAAATAAACATCTTAATGAAATTTAGAAATAAAACTCATTATTTCATATATATCTTGTATTGTGGCTACTTTATTATGAATAAATTTAATCTGACCTGAAATATATCCTTTTAACTTATCAGCTAGTATTTATATATAGTTACCTGTAAAAGTAAAGTGAAATAATACCATATAACATTGTTTCGAATTAAATAATGTTTTTAGTTATTTAAAGCATATATATGCTCACATTTACTCCAATAACAATCTAAAATTTCAGATTTTGCTATTTTATTCTTAAAGTGTTCACAAATTATAGTAATGCATTTGTGTTTATAAGGTACATAAATATTTCCTTAATAAAATGTGAAATTATGTTTTTGAAATTGAGAAGGAAGCTTTTACAAAGTTTAATATCCCATTGGTTCCAATGTGATGTGTTCTTTCAAAAATAATTTACTATTAGTATTATGTGTGTTTCAGAGAGAGAGAGAGAGAGAGAGAGAGAGAGAGAGAGTGTTGAGGGGCATTTGGGTTGGTTCCAGCTCCTTGCTATTGTGAAGAGAGCTGAAATAAACAAGGCCATGCATGTATCTCTGCGGTGGGGTGAGTCTTGAGGGTATATGCCCAGGAGTGGCATCATATTTTCCAATTATTTTTCATAGTTACTAAACTAAATTATATTCTTATAAATATTATACTGTCTTTGTTTCTTGTCCCATTACTGTGACAAACGCTCTGATTAATGCAACTAAAACCAGAAAGAATTTGCATAAGATTATAATTCAGAAGGATAGATTACATATGGCAGCAGGCAAGGAAGACATCATGATAAGAAAAAGAGGCTAATTGGTCACATTGTATAAACACTCAGGACACAAAAAATGAGTAATGAGTAAAACTATAAACCCTCCATGCCCACCCTTACTGTTCTGCTTCCTCTAAGTAATTCCATCTTACAAATTTTCCAGAGCATCCAAAACAGTACTATCTGCTGGAGAGGAAGCATTTAAACATATGAGATTTTAGTGGATATTTCTAATTCAACCCCCCAAACGGGCATTCCTTTTTCCCTCCATTCTCACTTCTGTCTACTATTATACATCTGTTTAGTTATAGCCATAATAAGAGGATTATGACATATTTTGTGGTTTTAAAATGAATCTCCTTAATGATTAACAATGCTGAAATTTGTTTACATATATGTTAAATTATTTTAGCTCTTCGTTTGACAGACTTGTATGCAGGGATAACACCTGTGATTTTATTACTTACTCTGTTTTTACAATTGTCATTTTTTGGTCTTTTTGAGACAGGGTCTCCCTTTAGTCCCAGATGGCCTGGAGCACACTATATAGATCAGGCTGGCCTTGAACTCACAGAGATCCACCTGCCTCTGCTTCCCCAGTGCTGTGATTAAAAGTGTGTGCCACCATGCCCTCAGTTGTCAATTTAATGCATGAATAATTCGCTTAGTAACCAAATTCACCTCCATCACCTACTCCTAAACCCATTTTATTTTGGGTACACCTCTTCTTATTCTCAAGTAAATCCATAGTGAAATATTTAAGGCTCTCATCTTGTTACAGGTTTTGTGTAGTTAACCATAGTTGCTATGTTTCTGACTATGAAAGCCATGCCATTTTCAGAACACAGATTTTCATTGCATCACATCTTTTCTGTAAATATTATATTCTTTACACTAACTCTTCTATTCTCCACATCCTGGAAACCATGACATACTGCACTATTTATTATACAGAGCAATCAGCACTTATTTTCAGAATTTTAATCAGTTATGAATCTGCATTAATCTCACTCCTTTATAAAAAGAAGATTTTGGCTTTTCCAAGATGGTGGCTCTTGGGGCTGTGGATGTATTCTGAGTAGCTTTGGGGACCCTAAGAGCATTGGGAAGTGGCAGAGGTGATCTGAGGGCATTTGGATCCTTAGGGACTGCAAGTTGAAATTACAAACATAGCCTCTGGCCATCAGGAGACAACAGGGATTGTCCCATATCTGCTGAGCATTTCTCCTACTGATCTCAGGTACAAACCTTGGCACCTTGACCTGGGGGATCAGTTGGTTGATTGTGTGTAGTGTATAGTGGTTCTGTGAGAGTACATTTCACCAAGTGGGTGATTGGGTCTCACTCTAATTGGAGGTGGGGGACTCCTGTTGCACTGCAGCCAAGGGGTGACCTTCCAGCCCACAGGACCTGGAGTGTCTGTGGCCCTTGTGGTGCAGGTTTCGCAGGCATGGGGAGGTTGAGCTAACTTGGGTGTTTTGTCACTTAGTCTATTGAGGAAACTGTTTGCTGGTTGGGTAAGGTGTGTTAGTCTATACAGTGTTAAGACACAGTTGAGATTTTAGAGACTAAAAGTATCCACAACAGTACATCACTAAGAGGTCAACAAGAACAGCTTAATAAACCCTAAGCTTCACATTAGAACCAATCCAAACAGAAGGTATCCAAATTCCTGAAGTTCAATGAAAGAAAATGAGTACAAAAGACTCAGGTGGATCTCTGACAAATACTAATACCCCTATTCACATACCCAGTAGTGAAGACCCCTTGGACATAACTCAGGATACATATCTCAAAAGAACAATTATAAATATGCCTACAGAAATTAAGGAGTTAAGGGAATTTAATGAGCTTATAAACAAGGAAGTCAGGGACCTAAAAGAAGGCAGGGATAAATTGAAAGAGGAAATTGAAATATTTCTGAATGAAATTACATAAGATATATAAACAATGAAAAAAATTCAAATTGGAGTGGAAAATGAAATGCAGCATTGCACAAACAAATTGAAAAGGATGGGAGAAATTCTTAATAATAGAATGGATAAAGTAGAAATTAGAATATCAAGATTGAAAGACAATATGGAAGAATTGAATAAATCAAGTAAAGATTATGAGAAATTACCACAAGAATTGAATAATCAATAACTGTGGAATACTATGAAAAGAGCAAATCTGTGAATTATATGGATAGAAGAGGAAGAGAACAATAACTATGTCATTTTATGTGAGCTGCTACCAGAAAGTACATGTAATATTTAGTGTGGAATTTTCTCACAAAAATTAAGGCAATCAATACAATGTGGGGTGCCATGTGTATGGCATGGCCACAACAGCCGCAAACACACAGTAGATATGAATATTCTCAAAATGCCTGTACAAAAAGAGAAAGAGACATAAATGCCAGAGGGGGACTACAGAGGAGAAGAGAGTCAGCAAGAGTTGGAGAGGGAAGCATAACAGTACTTGGGAGTAAATATGATCATAATGTACACATGTAAGTACTTGTCAAATATTGTAATAATTATACATAACTTAAATCAGATAAAAACTATGTACACTACTGGAACTATAATAGTATAACATCCTTATATTTCTTAGAGTTTTCATTGATGCAAACAACTGTTTTTTTGCATCTATATCAAAGTTCATTTATTTGTATATTTTAATAGAATTTTTGTGTATTTCATGTAAAACATCTTAATCATCTTTATGCCCCTTCCCCTTCTGCATTTTCCCATAGCCGCCCATCAGATTTTATGTACTCTCTCATTTATGTAAAGGCCTATCAAGACAAGTTAGTTTACCAGACATCTAACAATGCAACTTTATCTAATGGGGTCTGGTTAACCTTTCTAGAACCATTCACTTAAAGAAGATCAGCATTCCCTCAACTAGTAGTAATCATTTGGCTATAATTCTTTGGATAAGACTAGGACCTGCTGCCCATTTCCACAGAGCAATACTTGAGTTTGCATGAGCCTTATACATGCTGACACCATTGTTGTAGATTCATATGAGACTCAGGAGCCTGACAATCTGTTACCATGTGGTCATGCACCTCCTTTCCTGGCTTTTAAAATCTTTCTGCCAATTTTCCACAATCGTCATTGAGCCCTGGCTGGCTGAAGTTTAACAGAGGAGTCCTATCCAAGGACCCACATACTGAACTCTCTTTTTCTCTACACTGTAGACTTTTGCAGCACTTTTTGTTCAATGTCTGTTATATACAGGAACTTTATTGATTAGAGTTGAGAGATGCATTAGTATTACTCTACCCCTTGTTTTTTTTTTATGAATTTTTTTTTTAATTTTTTTTAGTTAATTTTATTTATTACTGTATGTGTATGAATGTACTGTCTGCATGCAAGTCTGTGCACCCGTGTCGTGCAATGCCGCGGAGGTCAGAAGA
Organism: Rhizomys pruinosus; assembly: GCA_009823505.1. Lineage (NCBI taxonomy): Eukaryota > Metazoa > Chordata > Mammalia > Rodentia > Spalacidae > Rhizomys > Rhizomys pruinosus. The sequence continues at coordinate 2,666,161 of VZQC01014015.1, read as the reverse complement.
GGGTCTCGGATTCCCCTGGAACTGGAGTTCTCCTGGAATTGGAGCTTCAGACGGTTCTCAGCCGCCATGTGGGTGCTGGGGATCGAACCCGGGTCCTCT
>VZQC01014015.1:2630130-2647013 GCA_009823505.1 Rhizomys pruinosus | reverse complement strand
TTTTTTTTTTTTTTTGTCTTTTTGAGACAGGGTCTCCCTGTAGCCACAACTGTCCTGGAATTCGCTCTGTAAATCAGGGTAGACATGAACTAGGATTAAAGGATTGCGCCACCACACCAGGCTGTGATTTGCCTTTTGTTTGTATTCTAATACAAATCTTGAATGCCTCTTCAGCTTGTTGAAGGATTGCTTTCCTTGAATCCTTCAGGTGCCTTCGTTGTATTCTCCTTATGTATGGAGTGTTGGCTTGTCTAAATTTCAGGCTTTCAATTTTAGTTATATATTGGAAGGTATAGTTCACTCTTCCCTTTCTGTTCCGTAAGAACTGGTTATATATTGGTTATATACTGGAAGGTATAGTTCACTCTTCCCTTTCTGTTCCATAAGAACCATAAAAACAGATGACACCTTCTGAGAACTGTATTCCCTCTGATGCCAGCCACTCTCTCCAGAGTTCCAGTTGGCAGGGGTGGGGGTGGGGGTTAGTTGAGTTGCTTAGCCTGTGTGCTGGTATCCTCCACTCCCCTCTGCTCTGCCACCAGTTACCAGCTGCCTCTGAGTTTTACATCATCTATTTTTTTTTCTGGTCTTTTCGAGATAGGGTCTCCCTGTAGCCTCAGCTGTCCTGGAACTCACTTTATAAACCAGGCTGGCCTTGAACTCACAAAGATCTGCCTGCCTCTGCCTCCCGAGTGCTGGGATTAAAGGCGTGCATCCCATCATCTATTTCTTACAAGGCTCTTATTTCTATGGAAAACCCTGACAAAGAGATATTGAATACTGGATGTGTTCCTAGTCTTATCACTTTCTCAAAAAGTGTTTTCTGGATTATATCGAGTGTTTCTGGATATAGATATAGTTTTTACTTACTTTATTTTTTTATGTGCATAGGTGTTTTCCTGCATATAGGTAGGTGTATCACATACATGTGGTGCACAAAGATGGCAGGACGAGGCAAGAGATGGATAGGAACTGAAGTTATGGATAGTTCTTAGCTACCACTGGAAAACTAACCTGGATCTTCTGCAAGAACAACCAGGGCTCTAAGACACTAAAGCACTTCTCCAAACCCATGTTTGGATATGTGTCATCAGGCCTTTAAAAAACAAGGGAATGAAAAACAATGTTCACTTTTGAACATTTTTGGAAAACTTTTCCATGTTTTGAATGCAATGAAAAAAATCTAGAAAACACTTGTGTTGCTATGTTTATTGAGTATGTAGTATAATTGTGGAAGTCACATATATTTCAATCAAAGCACGTTTATTGATATGGACTTATGAAATTGAGGTCTCATATTTAATATTGCAATTCAATGAGTTAGAACAAATAAACAGTTTGATCATCACTTAGGATATGGACCAAATAGTTGTGTACCATTAAAATTGGAACAGTCTAACCTCTTTAGTTTAATGTGCACAAGCAATTAAAAAGCTTAAAAAGACTGGCATCTTATAGTGCATTTATCCTTAAATACCTAGTAACCCATACCATTATAATTCATAACATGTACATTTACCTAATATATAATATATGTATATTTTGTATATATAGGTTGATATATAATATATACATTTCACCAAGTTTATGAGCAGAACCACAGCATCTATGCAGATCTACATGGTTAACGATATGCTCTATCAAAATTCCGGTATTATGCAGAAGAAAGAAATGGATCTTAGAGAACGACATTAGATTATCATAGAGACAGGTAATGACCCACTTACACATGCTATATTAGATATGGTAATTTGTTCTTGAAAAAATAACACATGACTTTGCCTATAGTGTGCTGTTTTCGATTAAGAAAATTCTGGTCCTCTATGTTCCTTAATTAAGATGAATACATGAAACGTACTTTCAGCTGGCTTTCCCAGCAATGCACATTTACTATTCTTTTTTCTCACTTGTATTTCACCTCTCTAACTCTGTTATAATTTAATTTTCTAGAAATTTAATTACTTTTCCCTTCTAAAAGATATCACACTGTCTCACTACATTGATGACATTATGTTTGCTGGATTTATTAGCAACAACTAAACAGAAACAACACCACCATAGACTTATAGGTAAGATATTTACCACCCAGAGAGTGATTATTGTATCTGACATTTAAGGAACTTCTACATCAGTGGTATTTTTACATGTCCATTGCTGGGCATGTGCAGACACCCTGCTAAGGGGAATTATACCTATATAATTGGTTCCTTCCACTAACAGAGAAAAGGTACAACAACTAAAAAATCTGAAGCTGCTTGTTTAGAATGGATCTCAAAATAGGAAAATGTTTAATCATAGATCCATGCTGCTATCCAAGTAGCTTTGACACACATGCCACCCAATCCATGAGATTCATAGCTGTGAAGTTTCTGTGACAAATAGACATGCTGTTTGGAGCCTTGGCAGGCCCCTACAGGTGAATCACAATCCTGGTTATTAGTATTTTGGAACAAAGCCGTGACGTCCCCCACAGAAAAAAACTTTGCTTTTAATAAATAGTTCTTGGCTTGTCTCCAGGCCTGAATAGAGAATGATCAATCAATCTTGCACTTAATCAAGTGCAAGAAATTACCCTGGAACATTTGCTGTCTTTCATTAAACTCATGTTTTTGGTCCATTAACTAATTAGTTTTGATCATATGAAGTCCCACTCTACCATTAACCTGAAATTGAATATATATGTTTATACGTTTGTCCAATCTACTACCTATAGAGATCAACAGAGTCCTCTGTATGTAGTCATCCCATGGAGAGATCAGCCAGTTGCCTAGTATCAGGTTGATTACAGAGATCACAATTATGGAACAGCAGCGTTGGCCCTTACTCAAGTAAGTACTTATAATGTATGTGGATTTTTCTTTCCAGTGTGATGTATTTTTACCAAAGCAATGACAGACTTACAGAATATATCCTCTATCCTGATGTTCACAAAATAATACATCTCATTAGATATGTAATTCTACGACAAAATAACAGTTGTAATTCATCCGTGTTACCAATAATCCTGAAAATCCTAAAGCAGTTAAACGATTGATTGGAGAAATGCCTACTTGAAGACTGCCATAATGTTGGATCTGTCAGTTCTTTGATGAAAATGTTCAAGTCTCTCCAAAGGCTGTATATTATTTCAAAAATAGTGGGCACTCAAAAGACTGAGACTCTCAACATAGAAATAGCAGTGACATCACTCAAGAATGGCACTAAAGACACATTAGAATAACTGTGCTTCCTGTTCACATTATATCATAATTTTCTGCCATATAAGGGTTAGTGTCAAAGGGAAATTGGAGTTATCAAAAGACATAATAATCAATGCATAAAAATAAAGTTAAAACTGTAACATGTTTCAAAGTTCTAACGTACATCACTCAATAGACAGATAAGGGAGTTCCTATCCTAATTATTGTCATTTGTTCTGATTACCAACGAATGCTTGATCTACTACTTCATAATGGATAGGAGAAAATATATATGTAGCAGGCAGAAGACCCCTTAAAATATTAAAATTTATGGAATAATATAAACTACACTCATAATCACCCAGTTACATTGGAACTGAAGCTGTCACCATATCAAGATAAACATATACTACTGAGTAGATAAGAAATGTAGAATAACAGGCTGCAGGGTTGGCTTAGTGGTTAAGAACATTGATTGCTCTTGCAGAAGACCCAGGTTTGATTCCCAGCACTCTCAAATGAGCTAACTACTATCTTAACTTCAATTCCAGGGTAATCTGATGCACTCTTCTGACCAATATGGGCATTGCATGACATGGTTTCACTTACAGTTGTGAAAGCATAAAAAATAAAATTAGTGACAGTTAATCCACTGAGCTCTAGTCAGTCTATCCAGAGTTCCTCACTTATGGAAGGGTAGTTCTTCCTCACCAAATGGTAATCAGCTGTCAATATTTCATCAGCTAGGAGTGGGTTCTCCTACCAGTTTCGGCAGATCCCTGCTGGATTTTTGTCTGGATGAGCTTCTTGCATGGGTCTTGTTCATGCTGACACCAATGCTGTAGGTTCATATGAAGAGATGGTTCAAGTGGATAAGAGCATTGGCTGCTCTTGCAGAGAGCACAGGTTTGATTCCCACCATCCATATGGTGGCTAACAACCATTTGAAATTCCAGTTCCAAGGGAACTGACACCCTCTTATGACCCTGTTTTCAATGCACAGCAAGGATGTATTTATATACATGCATGCAATATATTCATACACATAAAATAAAAAAATAAGTAAAATATTTTTAAAATAGCTAAAAATTTTTTTAAATGACAAATACACAATAAATACTAGAAGAAAGAACACACATATACCAGATATGACAATGAAGGAGATTGTATAAATGAGTGTTATAATTGTATGATTATTTGTCCCATAGTAGTTAAAGAATGGATATATTTGTATTATTTTTCATATAAATATATTGCTTTTTATATTTTGCTACTCCCTTAACATATGAAAGTAGTTAATTATGTTTTGTTTAAAATTAAAATATTTAGTTTAAGGCATATTAAGGGGAAGTGTAAACATTTCTCAAGTATATTATTCACTGTACTTATAACAGTTCTAGTATTCTAGTTATATTGTGATCTAGTTTTTATTTGATAAATGAGTATAGTCCAAGTGGATTTATATAGATGTTAGTTTGACAAAGGATGAAAATATTATAATTAATGATGTATGTTAATTTCACTTGTCCACAGTCTGCCAAAAGATCTTTTCAGTATGGTTGTAGGGTAGAAATATAAGAGTATTTCTGGGAAGGATTAGCAGATTAATTAGTGGAACATGTAAAGCTAATGCGGACCAGAAGCATCCAATCAATTAATCCAGCACCTGAGTACAACAATGTTTGAGGAAGTTTGAATTTCCCCCTTTGGACAGAATCCTTGAGCTAGGACATTGATCTTCTACTGGCCTTGTACTACTCATTTTTAGGCTTTCTGATTTGGAATAGAATCTACAAAACTGGTCTGACAACTATCAGAATTTTGGACCACATCAACAGTGGCTTTCCAATATTTCCAGTTTGTGACAGATTATAGAATGTCACAGCCTCCCAAATTATGTGAGAAAACACCTGATAATAAATTTTATTTTATTTACACTGCTTTTTTAGAACACAGACTAATAAATGTACTTTAAAATAAAAAAAATTCCTTTCAAGATATATGCCGAGACCAAAATTACAATTGATTATGAATCCTATAAGGTGGTACTTTATAACATCTCCAGACAAAGTAGACTGTTGTGCTTCTTGTCCACCCGTGCCCCATCTCTAAGCCTAAGGAACAATCTGCAGAAGAGGGGGAGTGGTAGAATGTAGGGGCTGCGATTGGGGTGAATGGTAAAACTACGACAATATAGTCTGGACACTTATTTGGTAAACTTGATTGAACATTCAAGCCCCTCCAGTGGGATATTGGGAGCCTTGGGTTGTGTGGGCTGGGGCACAACTTCTTGCAAATTGGTTTTATATGAAGGATGCTTGTGCTAAAAAGAAAAAGAGAGCTAGATACTGAAAAGTCCTTAAAGCAAGTTTTCATGCCAGGCCTGAAGAAAGACAAGAGCTTGGAGGAAGATAGTCATTAAAATCCACTCTGTAAGATTTGCAGTTTAAAAAGGTTTACTTAAAAAATAACATATATTTATATAGAGAGGTATTTCAGTAGAGATTTATACACAAATACAAAATAAACCATATAAGTTAATGGACTTGATTTCTCTGAAGTCATAATCCAGTCATATAGCTTTGAAGAGCAAAGTGTATATTGGGTAAAATTTATTTAGCAGGTACTCAACTCTGCCCAAGCTTTATCCACATAGTATAGGATATTTTAAGGCCTAGTGAAATGTTTAGATTAGTTAAATTTGGATGTAGGTTTTGGTGAAAATGATAATACATTTGAACTAACTGAGAATATAAAATACTAGTTGCTTTATTTATAATTTGTATAGGGTTAAGGTACACAAATGGTCTCTATATTTTTCTGAATTATACAACATCACAGTGTAACACTTTCGTTTACTTGTAGGACAATTAAAGGAACTAAGCTTGAATTTTACTTCCCAAATAAGTAGAAGTCATAGTCCAGTCATATAGCTTTAAAGAGCAAAGTATTTATTGGGTAAAATTTGTTTAGCAGGTACTCAACTCTGCTCAAGCTTTATCCACAAAGTATAGGATATTTTAAGGCTTAGTGAATTGTTTAGATTAGTTAAATTTAGGTGTAGGTTTTGGTGAAAATGGTAATAGAATTGAACTAATTGAGAAAATAAAATGTTAATTGTTTTATTTATAATTTGTATTGGGTTAACTCATAGGACAATTTAAAGGAAATAAGCTTAAAATTCCTTCCCAAATAAGTAGCATACAATCAATGAGAAACAGTTTGGGTAAATTTAATGAAAGCTTATGCCTTGGCTCCTGTTTATGGGTAAGTGTAATACAACTTAGTCATCTATAGGTCAAAACATAAAAACCTAAAAAAACAAAAAAAGAGGGAAGTAGGAGGTGGGGTAGTATCCTTTCTGGAATACAAATGGAAAACACTGTGTTCCGATCCTATTGATAACTTTTCTATTTTTGAGATCTTGAAACTAACAATGGGAGGAGAATTTTTTGTTCCCACAGGTAAAAATCACCAATCTAAATGCCTGAAAACCCATGGCTGATGCCACAAGTTTACATCCTCTACAGGTCAGGAGATGTTATAAGCCACAGTAAGACCCTGTCATATTTAACAGGAAAAATGTAATTCATGGATCAACATATCATCTAAATATATGTGTCTATACCGAAGTAACCTACTGTAACTTTTAGTGCTGTTTAAATACCTATATATCTAATTGCTTGTGCTTCATTAGTAGGATCGAAAGGTTATTCCTGGACAAACTGTCAGCCCATGAAAGGAAACAGCCAGAATTGACCAGAGTCCAAGACAACAGCTCCAGAGACAGTGGACTGTTTTACCTCTCATCCACCTGTGCCCCTTTTCTAAGCCTAGGGAACAACCTGCGGAAGAGGGGGCGTGGTAGAATGTAAGGGCTGCGATTGGGGTGAATGGTGAAACTACAGCAATGTAGTCTGGACACTCATTTGATCAACTTGATTGAACAAACAACCTGTCACCCCCCACTGGATGGTGGGGCTGTAGGTGTTTGGGCACAACAGCCTGCAGATAGGTTTTGCATGAAGGATGCTTGTACTCATGGATTATCACTTATAGCTAAAAATGAAAAAAAAAAACAGAATATGCAGGACAGGTAGTGGCAGAATCTGATCTGGGTTGGGGGCGTGGGGTGGGGGGAAAGGGTGAGGGGGATATATGCCTGAACTGAATTGGAAAGATGGTATGAAATGCACAAGCCTCAATAAAAAAGTGTAAAAAAAAAACTAAATGCCTGAAAACATACAACTTATGGCTGTGGCAGGATGGACTAGAAATGCCAGCAGAGAGGCTTTCCCATCTGAACATTAAAGAAAGAGGAACCTCAGACTGCCTGAGTCACAGACACTGAGCATCTCTCTGAATACTATTGGGGTTAACTGTTTATAATGGGCCCTAACGAAGTTTACCTTCCAGATACTGAGAAACCTTCCTACCTCTCCCCTTTATAGGAAAAAGAAAAACACAATGGTAATGAAATCATTCCCTAACTGTAAATTAGAGCCAATTGTTACAGTGGTAATTTCCTATAAAACAGGTATAACTACCCTTTTTTAATTGACTGATAGGCATAGGAACTGTGAAAGGATAATTCTCTATCTAGAGCCAAATTCAACAGTAAAGTATTTATAAGCTGGGTAATTAAGCAAAATATATTACTACATGAAAACTCTGACATCAGCAATGAATTATTCTGCCTTGGAGATGTTGGCTAGTGGATTCAAACCAGCCCCCCAAATTATAAAGGCTTTTTGCCTATAAGTGGGATATATGCAAAGAGAAAGGCAGTAAGTCCCTGTTGTCGAAGACCTGGTGTGAGCATGAAAAAATGTTATGAGACGTCACTTGCTAGCATACAACTGGCCTCTGAAATGCTGGAGAGCATTACCAAAGGCTACTAAAAAAATACAGCAAAATATTGGTCTGCCTGAGACAAGCAAGACTCCTCTGTCAGTATCAGCTACACCTCAACAGCCTGGAGATACTGTGCAACAGTGGCAGCCAAGTGTCTATATATATATATCCCAAACCTAATTGGCTATTAGTTCTCTCCTTGGAGGAATAACTCACAGCGGATGCCACAAGCTTTTATCCTCTAGTGGTAAGGAGATGTTATAAGCCACACAAAGAACGTGTCACCCTTTATAGAGAAACCACAATTTGCAGATTAGCATACCATCCAAGCATCTGTGTCTATGCTCACAGCTTAGCTTGACATAATAATTAGTACTGCTTAAATGCCTGTACATCCAATTGCTTGTGCTTTATGACTAAAAAGGTATCACTGAAAAGCTGTCAACCCATGAAGGGAAACAACCTGAACAGACTAGAGTCCAAAATGACAGCTCCAAAGAAAGTAGCCTCTTTTCTTCTCACCCACTTGTGCCCCTATCCCAAAGCCCAGGGAACAAATTGCGGAAGAGGAGGCATGGTAGAATGTAAGGGGTGCAGAGAGATAGAATCATGAGACTACGGGAATATAGTCTGGACTCCTAATTGATCAACATGCCTCTGCATACAAGCTTCTCCAACTGGACAATGGGAACCTTGGGTTGTTCAAAATTTGGACATAGATATTTGCAAAATGCACCAATACCTAATTGTATGGCAAACTGAGTAACATCAATGTTATATGCAAACAACTGTGTTATTATATTGTAGAGTCCCTTAAAAATAAACAAATAAAAAGAAAGGAACAAATGACACAAAAAAACCCAATTTTTTTTCAGAAGTGGCTTTTTTAAATAATGTTATTTCCATCCAATTATATAATTACAGGATGTGAATACAGGACATAATGTGTACTTGTTTAACTTACATATTTGTTTTATTTTACAGTGAGGTTTCTCCTCTGTAGCACTATGTTTCTTCTTATATAGCCTTCAGGTATACCCATACACTCAGGTTCACACATTGATATTTTCAGGAGGGTATCATATTAGTACATTTCCCTCTGGCTTTTCACAACACTTAAGCTCTATTTATCTCCCATTTTGTTCTCCCTGTCTAATCCTTCCCTCTCCCTCTCCAGTTGAAGTACCTTCATTTATCCTTGATCCCACCTATAACCTATTATCCCTCCTCCTTTTAGTTACATCTAAACCTCACCCACTCATTTCCCAAGACCATTGCAGAAGAGAGGGCAGATAGATTCCAAAAGCCAGGATTATTTCATGGACATAAGGCTTTCAGACCTCTGGGAACTAGCTCCTGGACATGCAGCAATAGGAACAGCATTCAAAAGACACATGATTACTGAATCAGACAAATACCAAGCACAGAATGGAATAAATGGGAAACAGGCCTCAACACTAGCCAAGTACCTACTGGGAAACTATTTCTTTGGAGGTGAAATAGAGAGAGAAATTTTCTTTATGGGAGTGACTTCAGATGCATTAACTACACTACAGTGGATGGATTTTAACAGAGGGCTATCAAGATACGAATGTTTGACTAGATTGTTAAACATATATGGTAGAAAACATAACTTATGTGTGGGGGCCTCTGAAGGGTGAAGAGTCTAACTTTGATTACAATATGTTATATCAAATCCAAAAAATCTCAATGAAATTGGGAAAAATAATAGAGGTCCTGAAATTAGAGGGGTAAGTAGGAAGGGCTTATTTGGAAGGGAATGGGGGTGAGGGGTCTGAATATGAACAAAATACATTATGACATTATCAAGAAATCAATAAAAATATTTTTTCATTTTTTAAGTAAAAATTTCACCGTGACACAATTTTGATTTAATAGTGTGTTGTTCAGTTTCCATGACTTTCTGTGCATTCTCTGGTATCAGGTACTGTTGATATCCCACTTAAATATTTCTGGGCTTATAGAATGCAGGATGTTATTTCAATTTTACTATATGTACTGAGACTTGCTTAGTGTCCTAATATGTGGCCTAATTTAGAGAAAGTTCCATGGACAGCTGAGAAGAAATTTTACTCTTTAATGTTTGGGTGGAAGATTCTGTAAATATGTTAATGTCACTTAGCTCTCTAGATTTTATTTTATTTTTTTCTAAATGACCTGTCTATTAGTGATGGTGGGATATTGATGTAACCCTCTATCACTGTGTTGTAATTATTCTATGGTGATATATGTAATATTATTTTAATATTTATTTATCATATTTGATTTATTATTTTTTGAGAAAGTGTTTCAATGTAGCTCCACCTTATTTGGCACTAATTATGTTAACTATTCTTGCCTTCTTGAACTCAGAGAAATCCATGGATCTTTTCATCTTGAGTGCTGGGATTAAATGTATGTGCCACCATACTCAGTTAATGGTAATCTGTAAATGAAGCTGGGTACACTTGAGTTTGGTGTATATATGGGTAGAATTATAATTTCCTTTTTATGGATTGTGATTTGATGACAATGAAGTATTCTCATTCTCTTTTTTGCCTGCTATTGCTTTGGAGGTTAGTTTGTCAGATATTAGTATAGCTCTGCCAGCTTTTTTCTTATTTATATTGGCATAGATTCTTCACAGTGAAGAGTGTTTCTCAAAGACAACAAAAATATGGGTCCAAATTTCTTTCTCTTCTTTTTTGTAAAAATATATTTATTGAAGTTTTGTGACTTTCATGCCATGTAGTTTGATCGTATTTATACCTGATGCCCCTCGTCCTTTCCTCTCACTGCATTCTTGCCAATTTAATGAATGTTCTTACATATGTAATATGCCCTATCAAACCTGATCTGTTTCTCTAAATGTCCTTAAGTGTAGGTCCATCCACTCGACCCACCAAAAGTTCCAACCCTGTAAAACATTTGCTTTCCCCTTCCAAACAGCCCTGCATTGCCAAATTTTCTTAGATTGTTTTGGGAATTTTTACCCATTTCACCATGTCTATGCTGGGATTTTGTCTGATTTGAGCTTGCATGGGTCTTGTGCATTCCGTCACCATTGTTGATATTTCATGTGAGTAAAGGGCCAGCTGTCTGAATAGAAAAAATATGAATATAATCAAAGTAATATAATTTTACCTAGAAATCTTCTAAAGAGCTGTTAGCTAATTTCTCTTTATCTTAAAGAAAATGTGAAAAAATATGTACACCAAGCTGTGGCCTAATTTCCCTTTATCTTAAAGAAACTGAGAAAAATTATGTACACCAACCTCTGACACTTAACATCCACAAGAAGGCAATAAGTATATGACGTTTGTCCCTTTAAGGTCACTGATGCAATTATAACTCAGAACATATAAGAAAGGACCAAGGAAAGGATGTTTCTTCCTGAAGGTCACTGATGTGATTATAACTCAGAAGACTCAGCTACTCAAAGCTAAATAGGAAGCTCAGATTGGGGGAAGGGATCTAAATTGGATTAATATCTATTTTATGAAATGCATAAAACTCGATAAAATATCAATTGAAAATAAATAAAATTTATGATGAGGCAAACATGGAACAAATAAATTATGAATAATATTTTGAATTTTGGTCTTTTTTGAACTACATGCAGCTGTTGCAATATTCTCTTTGGATGTCAGACAGGACAGAACCAGTGTGTCACACCTCTCAGACAGCTACACAATTACAATGGCATAAAATTAGTGCTCTATAGTGTAACATGTTTCTAAGCGTGATGTTCTTAAGGCTTTCTATGTTAAATGCATATTCCTCTCATTTTCCTCTGTCTCTCTCTGTCACTTTCTCTCTCTCTTTCCCTCTCTTCCACTCTCCTTAAAATTGTTTTGCATTTAACAAAGAACTCAGGATTTCATTCTGTTTTTGTCTCCAAGTTTGGTATGCTTATCATTCTGTTATCATGTTTTAGATCTCTGTGTTTTTAACATAACTAGTAGGAATTACAAAAATATCAAGTAATGCATATGCTATTTTTCAATCTCCTTTATATGGCTCATCTTCTAGCTGTCCATATACAGCTTCAAATATTACATATGCACTTGATCAGTTGTCACAAATAGTCAATTCAGTTTTGTGTACATTCTATTCCCTAAACTCTTTCAAAAGCCAACACTTGGCTTTCTATCATGGTGGTTTAACAGCTACAATGGTAGTTAACAGTTTAGTCATTTGTACTTTGAAACAGACATTTCTGTGGCAATAGGGATTGAGCTCATGTCTTTGTGCATGATAAGCATGTACTCTACAACTGAGGTGTATGCTCGGCCCTTCCCACTTTTCAACAAAGTCAGTTGTATTGCTTTTATTCATAGTAGTTACCAAATTCCAGAGTTGGAACGTAGAAGAGATAGATTTTCCAATATAGTTTATGTCAACCCCTAAACAAATACTCAAAACTCCAAAGCAAGAATAAATTCACCATATACATTACCTTCTTTATATATTAGGCCATGAAGGAACACAGGAAGAATCCTCAGCCAAAAACTGAAATCCAAAGTTTCACCTTTCTTTCCATGTCAAACAAAAGGTGTTAGAAATAAATATAAATGAGAATTATATCTAATTGTCTACGAGTACTTAAATAAACGGAAGTATAATTGCCTCAGGGACATAAAGGAAGGAATATAATTTCCTAGAGACTTCATGTAGACTGTATTTAATTTATGTATTTTATCTCATTTTCTTTAACATAAAAGGGAATCATCCTACTCCTTTTTTTTGAAGATTTCTTGGTAGAAATATAATATTAGCTTGAATACATACATGAATAATTTCATACAAGTTCAACAGATGTACAAATATTTATGTATCCAAACCCATTAAAATGCTACAAATTCTATATAATTGTATTAATTTCTTCCACCATAGTAGTAGATATCTCATGCTTATGAAAATGTGAATGCTAGATCTAAGTACGAAAGAGAACTATAGACCCATATCCTTAATGAATATAGATGCAAAAAATCTCAAAAAAATATTGCAGATTACATACAGGTATATATCAAACAAGGTTATTAACAAGGATCAAGTTTGTTTTACTTCAGAGATTCAGAGATGTTTCAATATAGGTAAATCAAATGGACTTAAAAATAAAAACCACATGGTCATCTCAATTGATCCAGAAAAGGTTTTGATAAAACACAACACACCCATATATTTAAGAGGGAACTAGACTGTAAGGAACATTCCTCAACATAATTAAAATTATATAAAAAAACCCCACAGCCACAATCATCCCAAATGAAGAAAAATTAGAAGCATTCTTATTAAAGTGAGGAACACTATAAGGCTGCTCACTTTCTCCACTCCTTTTATACAAAGTTGCTTGCAACTCCTCCTAGAGAAATAAGAGAAGAAAATTAAAGTAGTACTAATTAGAAAATAGGCCAAACTATCCCTTTTCCAGATGACATATTATACATAAGTGATTACAAAACTTCCACCAGAAAACACCTAGAAATGATTAACAGTAGCAGTAAAGTGGCAGGTTACAAAATTTATCTACAAAAATCAGTAGCTTCCTATATCCCAATAGAAAACAATTGTAGGAGTACAGGGAATCCATTCCATTTACAATAGCCAGGTAATAAAATAAAATATCTTTGAATAAACCAGACAAAGACATTAAATATCACTATAAGGAAAACATTAAATCTTTGAAGAATTAATATAGTAAAAATAGCCATCCTATTCAAATTAATATATAGATTCAGTGCAATCCCAATTGAAAAACCCATTTTATTCACAGAATTAGAAAAAAAATCCTAAATTTCATATGGAAAAACAAGAGGCCCTGGATAGCCAAAGCAACCTTGGGCAAAAAGAATAATGCAGGAGGGAATTACTATACCAGATTTGAATTTCTATTACAAATCTATAGCTATAAATAGAACACTGTACTGGAATAAAAATATACCCGTAGATCAATGGAATAAAATAAAAGACCCAAAATTGATACATACAATTTCAACCACATGATATTTTTTTTTAATTTTTTTTCTGTATGTGTACAAATGTACTGTCTGCATGCAAGTCTGTGCACTCATGTCGTGCAATGCCGCGGAGGTCAGAAGAGGGTGTCGGATTCCCCTGGAACTGGAGTTCTCCTGGAATTGGAGTTTCAGACGGTTCTCGGCCACCATGTGGGTGCTGGGAATCGAACCCGGGTCCTCTGCAAGAGCGGTCAGCACTCTTAACCGCTAGGCTATCTCTCTAGCCCCAACCACATGATATTTTATTTTATTTTTTTTTTATTTATTTTTTTTAATTAATTTTTATTGATGCTTTGTGCATTTCATACATTTTTTCCAATTCAGTTCAGGCTTATTTCCCTTAATAGTGCGCCAGGCCAGGTAAACAGCTCCTCAGCTCTAGGCGGGGTCTGGCGGGGGGCAGCTGGGAGAGGTCTCGCTGTGAACCCGTCTACGGGGTCCCCGGCCCAGAGGGACCCGCGCTCGGGTGAGCAGGGTCGCGTCTCCCTCGTGCTCTGGTCCCGGCTGGACTTGTGGGCGGGAACCGGGTCGCAGGGGAGACGCCATAACGCGCCAGGCCAGGTAAACAGCTCCTCAGCTCTAGGGGGGTCTGGCGGGGGCAGCTGGGAGAGGGTCTCGCTGTGAACCCGTCTACGGGTCCCCGGCCCAGAGGGACCGGCGCTCGGGTGAGCAGGGTCTCGTCTCCCTCTGCTTGGTCCCGGCTGGACTTGTGGCGGGAACCGGGGCGCAGGGGAGACACCATAAGCGCACAGGCGCAGGTACACAGCTCTTAGCTCTAGGCGGGGTCTGGCGGGGGGCAGCTGGGAGAGGGTCTCGCTTGAACCCGTCTACGGGGTCCCGGCCCAGAGGACAGCTAGATCAGGACACAATACACCCCCCCCCCCCCCCCCCGCGCCTGCGCCAAGTGAATTGCTAAGAATGCCAAGTGGGTCATCCTTTTGGAGAACCTTCAGAACAGAAAGAGAAGACTACTAGCTTCCAACGATCCAATATATACACAAACTGAAAACCTGAAACCTAGCCAAGTCAATACACCATAAAAAGAAAAAAAAAAAAAAAAAAGCATCGGAAGGAGGCAAGCAAAACCATCCACTAATATAGTGAAAAGTCGTTTGTGACTTGAACCACAAAAGGGAAATCCCAATGCCAAGGACAAGACGAAGGGACAACATGGAAAAGGGCACAGGACTCCAACCAAGCTCTACAAACCGGAGGAGATAGCCAACAATGGGATCCCCGTTGGAGAGAGCAAGGAACAGAGCTTAGACGAATAATTACGAACATACGCAGAGAAATTAAAGAAAAAAAGAAGATCATGTGAAACGAAAGAGAGAAAGAAGAAAAACGCAAAAAGGACGCATAGAGGGATAACTAAATGACAAACTTCGGAAAAACTAAAGGAACAGAATTACAAACTCCAGAAAGAACTAGAGGAGAAAAAAACAAACTCATAACTAAGAGTAGAAACACTGGAAAGGAGCCACCAAAAGAAAGGAGCACCAAGAAGAGATTGAGAATCACAAAGAAGAGATTTAGAAGCTCAAAAAGAAATGAGGTACTAAAGAAAAACACAGGATAGGAACAAAAAAGGAATTAGAACACTCAGATCAATAAGAAGAAGAAAAGGAAAAGCCTCAGAATAGAAGGGAGGAAGTCAATAACAAAGAATATCAGACGGAAGATACACATAGTCAATTAAAGAAGCTCAAATAAGAGTAGAAAAATTTAAAATACCACAAAGCTGAACACCAGAATATGGGCACTATGCAAAGACCAACCTCCGCATCATGAATGAGAGGCAGGAGAAGAATCTAAGAGAATAGTATTGATCCGATCTTCAACAGAAGTAATAGATGAAAAATTGTCCCCAAACTAAAATTAGAACAAAGCCACAACAAATACAAGAACACATAGGACCCAAATAGACAAGATCAGAAAAAAAAACACCCCACGCATATCATAGTGAAAATCGCTAGATGCCCAAAACAAAGAAAAATTCGTGAGGGCCCACAAAGAAAACAAGTCACATACAAAGGTAAACCCATCAGAATCACAACTGACTTCTTCTCGCCTCCAAACCATAAAAGCTAAGAAGAACAATGGAGCAAAGCATTCCCGTGGGCTAAGGGACTATGGATGCCAAACCAATACTTTTATACCCCAGCAAAAATGATCGACTATACTTGAAGGAGAGAAAAAATCCTTCCATGACAGAAAACAAGATGATGGAATACATGTCTTGAAAACCAACTCTCATAACTCTTGAAGCACTCAAAGGGCAGAAGAAGGAGCAACAATCCTCAACACCTAGGAAGAAACTAACAAAAAATAACCATAGGAGCAAAATCAAAGGCTAGAAGTCCAAATGGAAATAAAGTGTAAGGAAGCAAACATCCATCTTTCAATTGTAACCTTAAATATTAATGGGCTAAACTCCCCAATCAAAAGGCATAGACGGGAAAGGGATTAGGAAACAAAACCCATCTAGATGCTGTTCTACAAGAAACCCATCCACTTATCAAGGATGGCACCAACTTAAGGTGAAGGGTTGGAAGAAATATTCCACCAAGCAAATGTGACCGAAAAAGAAAGGCGGTGTGGCTTTCAATGTCAGACAAAGAGACTTCAAAGCAAAAGAATAAAAGAGAAGCAAGAGGGGAAGGCCATTACATCTTTATTAAAGGAACAATTGACGAGTGGAAGATTTCACAATCATAATTATATGGGCCCACCAAACATCAGTGCAACCAAACTTTATAAAGAACAATTCTCAGGATCTCAGGCACAGATTAACCCCAGCGTACATACTAGGGGACTTCAAAACCCCATT
>VZQC01014015.1:2589960-2623781 GCA_009823505.1 Rhizomys pruinosus | reverse complement strand
TCCCCCTTTCCCAACATCTTCTCTAACCCCCACCGCGTTTAGAATACATGTACTTCCCCTCGACTTTTTTGACTTCCATTTCAACCAATCTCGCTTATACCCCTTCTTCTTCTTCGCCGATGTCTTTACCACTCGCGTCACACAACTAGTACACATGCAGCTCTGTAATGAAACTACCTTCTAGGCTGCCCCACCCACCAGGTTTTCGATATGACGAGATTCTTGCCCTCTCCCCCACATAGACCAAGGAGAAATACCCCCCAGATCCAACTTTTTCTTCCCTGCACCCCCTCCGCCCCACGGTACGCTGTCCCACTCATTTCCATGCCTCCCTGTTGCGATGTTTTGAATCGCACAACTATCTGACGATCGAGCGTCCCCCCTTCGTGTGACTTCCCTTCCTCTCGTTCCCTACAATACACTCTTTCGGTTTACACTTTCTGCCTGCTTAACTTGTCCTTCGTACTGCGTCTGGAATATAATGTTTTCCCTCTGTGGTTGTTTTTCAAAACTTAAATTTTTAATTTTTTTGTAAGTTTTTTTTTTTTTTTAAAACATTTTTAAAAAATTACTGGTTAATAATTTTTTTGTTTTTTATAAAAAATGCTTCTTTAATTGACTTATATACATAGGAACTATGTGGAACTGTGGATGGACGGGGATTACTCTCTTGTCAGAAACCAAAATATAATATAACAGTCCTAGGGCTATGGAATCAGGCAAACTTATTATACAGGATGCTCTGACGACTCTCAGGCAATGATGTTCTACCAGGGAGTTGGCCAGGGGATCCAAGGCCCCACACAAAGGTAAGGGCTCCTTGCCTCTAAGTTGGGATACCCACAGGAGGAGAGGCAATAACCCTGCTGCCGAAGACCTGACGTAACATGGGAGGGATGTATTGAGCCACACATGCAATGTGACAGATGGCTCTGGTAATGCCACAGAGTGTTACCAAAAGGCCACTGCAACCAAAAAAAGCAAAATGGGTTTCTCCCTGAGTCAAGCAAGACTCCACCCGTCGGGAGCACCATAACCTTCACCTGCCTGGAAATACTGTGCAGCAGAAGAGGCAGCCATAGGCTGATAAAATTACCCAAATTTAACTATGTCGGCTATGTGGCCTCTCCCTGAGATATACAAATACACCTCCATGCTGCATGCCCACAACGCTTTACATCCTACATACGGTTATGGAATAGATTATAAAAGCCACTCTAGTAAGTACTCCTGTCAATATTTAAATAGGGGAGAATTTTTAATTATGGAATACATTCAATGGTTGATACCAGTGTCGTAAAGTAAAACCTACCATAACTATTAGTGCTGCTTAAATACCGGATAAATATATCTTAATTGCTTTGCTTCATTAGTAGGATCTACAAGGTTAATTCCTGGACAAAACTGTCAGCCATGAAAGAAACGCTCAGAAATTGACCAGGGTCCAAGGTTAACAGCTCCAGAGGAGAGTGGGCGTTTTACCTCTATCCACCTGTGCACCTTTTCTAAGCCTAGGGAACAACCTGCGGAAGCGGGGGCTGGCAGAATGTAAGGGCTGCCGATTGGGGTGAATTGGTGAAACTACAGCAATGTAGTCAGACACTCATTTGATCAACTTGATTGAACAAACAACCTGTCACCTCCCATGTGATGGTGTGGGGCTGTAGGTGTTTGGGCAACAACAGCCGAGAAGGTTTTGCATGAAGGATGCTTGTATCATGGATTATCACTTATAAGCTAAAACTGAAAAAACAAACTGGATGAAATAAAGATACAGGAATAGTTATGGCAGAATGCATGATCTGGGATTGGGGTGGGGGTTGGGGGGGGGGAAGGGGTTATGGCGTCTCCCCTGCGACCCCGGTTCCCGCCCACAAGTCCAGCCGGGACCAGAGCAGAGGGAGACGCGACCCTGCTCACCCGAGCGCGGTCCCTCTGGGCCGGGGACCCCGTAGACGGGTTCACAGCGAGACCCTCTCCCAGCTGCCCCCCGCCAGACCCCGCCTAGAGCTGAGGAGCTCACATGATATTTTATTAATGAGCAAAAAACACTCAATGTAGGACAGTATCTTCAGCAAATTGTTCTGGCAAAACTGGATCACCTTCTGAAAAAGAATTAAATTAAACCCCTACCTTTCATCTTATACCAAAAATTAATTCTAAATGGATTAAAAACCTCAATGTTAAACTTGAATCTGTAAATATTACAAGAAAATATTGGTAGTAACCTAGAAGAAGTAATATGACTGTTCCCCAGGGTGGAAATTGCAAAGCACTCCTTACTCTGAAACTTTTGTCAATTTTCAAACCAAAAATGATAACTCAAGTCTATAAATATTAGAGCCCTCTAACATACCATACTAAGACATCATTAGTACAATGTTGGTCCAATTACAAAACTCAAATCCACTGGTAACTATGGAGAACCAGTTTGCTTTTCTCTTCCCACAGATTGAACTCCCATCTGGGTTATAACATAAGGGTTCAATAAATGTATCAGGACCTACTGACAAGGAAGTTGACCTGTGGGCATTTGTCTCTGTCCCTTAGGACTAGTGCCCTATCTCTAAATTGTGTTTTATGATTAAATAAAATGTATTGATAGATAAAGAAACAGCTGCAAGCTGCCCTATGAGGAGCTGCTGGTCAGGAAAGCTCTAAAAGCCCCACCAAAATGGCCATTTGTCTACAACTTTGGATCCACTCAATAAATAGACAGCATGACCCTATTGTTAATATATAGCATGATAGCCGTGTGTGGTGGCTCACGACTTTAATCCTAGCACTTGGGAGGCAGAGGCAGGCAGATCTTTGTGAGTTCAAGGACAGCCTGGTCTACAGAGCAAGTTCCAGGACAGCTGGGGCTACAGGGAGACCCTGTCTCAAAAAGACCAAAAGAAAAAAAAAAAAGCATTATCCATTACTGCCTCTTGATTACTTTCATGGATGCTTTAATGATGTAAACTGACATGAAATCTATGTAACTTACTGGCAGAAATACTTTGTGAGAAATGGATTGTTAGTTGACTTCATCATCTGTGAACATCATAAAGTGAACTTACATAAATATAGATAATTTAANGACACTTTTTTTTTTTTTAATTTCTCTGCGTATATCTGTAATTATTCGTCTAAGCTCTGTTCCTTGCGTCTCTCCAAGGGGATCCCATTGTGGCTATCTCCTCCAGTTTTGTAGAGCTTGGTGTGGGAGTATGCTGCCCTTTTCCCATGTTGTCCCTTCGCTCTTGTCCTTGGCATTGGGATTTCCCTTTTGTGGTTCAAGTCACAAACGACTTTTCACTATATTAGTGGATGGTTTTGCTTGCCTCCTTCCGATGCTTTTTTTTTTTTTTTTTTCTTTTTATGGTGTATTGACTTGGTTAGGTTTCAGGTTTTCAGTTTGTGTATATATTGGATCAGCCTAAGTATTAGTCTTCTCTTTCTTTCTGAAGGTTCTCCAAAAGGATGACCCACTTGGATTCTTAGCAATTTACTTGGCGCAGCGCGGGGGGGGGGGGGGGTGTATTTTGTGTGCCTGATCTAGCCCTTCTGGGCCGGGGACCCCGTAGACGGGTTAACGGAGACCCTCTCCCAGTGCCCCCGCCAGACCCCGCCTAGAGCTGAGGAGCTGTGTACCTCTGGCCTGGCGCGTTTTGGGTCTTCCCCTGCGACCCGGGTTCCGCCACAAGTCCAGCCGGGACCAGAGCAGAGGGAGAAGCGACCCTGCCTCACCCGAGGCGGTCCCTCTGGGCCGGGACCCGTAGACGGGTTCACAGCGAGACCCTCTCCCAGCTGCCCCCACCAGACCCCGCCTAGAGCTGAGGAGCTGTTTACCTGGCCTGGCGCGTTATGGCGTCTCCCCTGCGACCCCGGTTCCCGCCCACAAGTCCAGCCGGGACCAGAGCAGAGGGAGACGCGACCCTGCTCACCCGAGCGCCGGTCCCTCTGGGCCGGGGACCCGTAGACGGGTTCACAGCGAGACTCCTCTCCAGCTGCCCCCCGCCAGACCCCGCCTAGAGCTGAGGAGCTGTTTACCTGGCCTGGCGCGTTATGTGCGTCTCCCTGCGACCCGGTTCCCGCCCACAAGTCCAGCCGGGAACCAGAGCAGCAGAGGGAAACGCGACCCTGCTCACCCGAGCGCGGTCCCTCTGGGCTCTGGGGACCCCGTAGACGGGTTCACAGCGAGACCCTCTCCCAGCTGCCCCCGCCAGACCCCGCCTAGAGCTGGAGCTCACTATGATATTTTATTAAATGAGCAAAAAACACTCAATGTAGGACAGTATCTTCAGCAAATTGTTGGCAAACTGGAGGATCACCTTCTGAAAAGAAATTTAATTAAACCCTCTACTTCATCTTATACCAAAAATTAATTCTAAATGGATTTAAAAACCTCAATGTTAAACTTGAATCTGTAAATATTACAAGAAAATATTGGTAGTAAACTACAAGAAGTAATATGACTGTTCCCCAGGGTGGAAATTGCAAAGCACTCCTTACTCTGAAACTTTTGTCAATTTTCAAACCAAAAATGATAACTCAAGTCTATAAATATTAGAGCCCTCTAACATACCATACTAAGACATCATTAGTACAATGTTGGTCCAATTACAAAACTCAAATCCACTGGTAACTATGGAGAACCAGTTTGCTTTTCTCTTCCCACAGATTGAACTCCCATCTGGGTTATAACATAAGGGTTCAATAAATGTATCAGGACCTACTGACAAGGAAGTTGACCTGTGGGCATTTGTCTCTGTCCCTTAGGACTAGTGCCCTAATCTCAAATTTGTCGTCTTTATTGATTAAATAAAATGTATTGATAGATAAAGAAACAGCTGCAAGCTGCCCTATGAGGAGCTGCTGGTCAGGAAAGCTCTAAAAGCCCCACCAAAATGGCCATTTGTCTACAACTTTGGATCCACTCAATAAATAGACAGCATGACCCTATTGTTAATATATAGCATGATAGCCGGTGTGTGGTGGCTCACGGACTTTTAACTAGCACTTGGAGAGGCAGAGGAGGCAGAGATCTTGTGAGTTCAAGGACAGCTGGCTACAGAGCAAGTTCCAGGACAGCTGGGGCTACAGGGAGACCCTTGTCTCAAAAAGGCCTATATATATTATATATAAATATATATATATATATATATATATTATATTATAGTACTATCAATCATGATATTCTCAGTCCTTACACTGCTAATCTATAGCTAAATTTCTTGGAGCCAGAGAGCACTATGCAAATTACTGGAAAGAAATGGTCTCTGAAGTTCTACTACATACTTTATGTACTGCACTTTTACGTGCCAAAGCAGATGTAGCACCACAGTGGCAGTATGGTACGTGTACACTCTCCAAAACATTCAAAATTTATATGTGTCCCATTCACTAGGGGTGTAGGACACACACCTGATACTTCAGGTTTGTCAACTCCTAGTGTCATGAGACTTTATAGGCCAGATTAGAATGCTATTCCCATCCCTTTGTTAAAAGATCTGTAATACCCCAGTCAAGATACCACACAAGAATACGTGTTAGTGCCCACAGTGCAACTTGTTATATTGGTTAATATTTGTTTCTATTTTTTTATTACTAGAATTCAAAGGAGACTCCTGAGAAAGCCACGAGTCCATTGGAAACAAAACTTGGACAGACCCAAGAGTATGATGTATTACCTCAGAGCAAATATAGATCTTCCTATCTCTCACTCTCTCTTGCCCTCACCTCCAAAGCCCAGGAGAAAAGGTTTACCCATTAGATTGTATAGGCTGAAGAATCAGAGTGAATTTTGAGATCATGGCATTAACAAATTGGACTTTTATACAATCACCATGTTTGTGTAACCTCTCCAACTGGAACTGAGGACATTGGGTTGTACAAGAATTGGACTCAGATGTGTACTGATTCAGTTTACATGGATATTATTTGCATTTATTATCTATGTTTACTATCTGCTTAAATAAACAATTAAGAAAACTGAAAAAAGAAAAGGAAATGTCAATGTTTTACAGATATCCTAGGGAAACTAAACTCTAAATTCAGAACCCACTGCATCGTTGCCTTCTGCTGAAACCACAACTTCATCCTCTATAGTTTTAGTACCACTTAACAGAGCTCCAAGAATCTTGCAACAGGTCTGAAATACTTTGCTTAGGCAATAGAAATGTATGCAAAATTTTATCAAAAATTATGTAGCACTGATATATATGGAGAAGTAAATGTGTGGTAGTGAATGAACTTCTCAACTGAAAGTTTTAAAGGTGTATATAAAATACTTGAAATGGCTAGCATATATACTTAAATTTTCTAATACACAAAATTATGTGGGAGGCTGATTTTTATTACACTATATAAATATTCCTATTATTTAATTATTTCAAGTAATATTATTTCCGATTGACATATATAGTTTTAAAATGAAATCCACAATAAAAATAACACTGTATGAGCTTTCTAGTTTTTTCTTGCTATCTTCTAGAAGCATTCCCCTTAAAGGCAGGAACCCATCAAGGCAGCCTCCATCACCAATTCTCTTCAACATAGTGCTTGAAATGCTTGTTAGGGTAATAAGTCAAGAAAAGGAAATTAAAAGAGTACTAATTGGTAAAAAGGAAGTCAAGCTATGCCTTTTTGCAGACTATGTGATAGTTTACCTAAGGGATGCTAAAAACTCCACCAGAAAAGTAGAAACTATAAAGACATTCAGTAAAGTTTTGGAATACAAAATAAACCTAGAAAAATCAGTAGCAATTCTTTACACAAACAATAACAAGCAACAGAAGAAAGAATATAAGAGACCTTCACACTCACAATAGCCACAAAATAATAAAATACATAGGAACAAAGCTAACCAAAGACACCAAAGATCTCAACAACAAAAATGTTAAACCTTTGAAGAAGGAGATTTAAGAAGACATCAGAAAATGGAAAGATGTAATATATCCAGTGTGGTGGTTTGAATGAGTGTCCCTGATAGGCTCTAGGTCTTCAGACATTTGTCTCCAGTTGGTGGCGCTGTTTTTGGAGGTCTTGGAGTGTGTGGCTATGCTGGAGGAAGTGTGTCTCTGGGGGCAGGCTTAGAAGAGGTTAACAAGCCTCGTGGTCTACAGTTGCTCTCTCTCTTGGCTTCCTGTGCTCTTTGCGAGATGTGATCCTTGGCATGCTGCTCCAGATCCAGCCGCCATGCCTCCCACAACAATGGACTCTAATTCCCTGGAACCGTCAATCGTAAACTCAAATAAAGTCTTCCTTTTATAAGTTCCTTGGTCATGGTGCTTTATCACAGCAACAGAAAAGTGACTAATACAACCAGTTTGCTGAGAATTGCGCATGTGCAAAGCTTGTCCCTAATCAACTTAACCTGCACTAGCAGGTGAGACCATACAAGCAGCGTTGCAGACCTGGGCCAATCAGAAGACAACAAGAGGAGAGCAGGAATGCAAACAGTATATAACCCCTAACCCTGTCCCCAGTAAATGAGTACACCACAGTTAGCCCTCTGTCTGTGTTCACCCAACTCCCAGGGTCTGTGTTTTTACTCTGTGCCTGTCACACCCTTTCCTCTTGCCAGACTCTGAAATTCCCCAGGAGGCCTAGGGGTTTGACTATATCTGGCACCCACCATGGTTTTTCGACCCCCCTGGTGCTGGTAAGGCAGGCCCTTTTCCTTGATCGGTGAGTAGGCCCCGTTCTGTGTTCTTTGCTCTTTCACCCACCCCCCGACCCCTCTCCTCCCTTACTATTTCCTGCCCTCATGGATAATATTCCTCCCCACATTCAGGAGCCATGAACAGCTGCCCCACTCCTCCAGACCCATGGCCTTAAGATGAAATCCCAGGACTTGAATTCATTTGGGATGACAACATTTGCATTGCCCTTCCTCACCATAATTGTGAGCCTTAAGGGCACCTAGGCAGAGGATGTTCTGTGTGAACATAAATCAGCCTGCCACAAGAACACCTAGGAGAAGTTGGCACTGCCCTGTGTCCCTGACTTTCACCAGGAGGAGGAAGGTTCCCCCCATCCCCACCCCCCCCAAACTCCCTTCAGCTGACCTCTGCTAAGGATATTCATTTGCCCCCCCACCAATATACCCTTGGATGGGGGCCCAGGAAGCTCTTTCCCACCAGAGGGACTAGAGACATCTCACTCAGCTGGCTGTGTATTTTGGGAAAGAAAGTTCAGAACATCAAAAAATTCACGAGGCTTTTCAAAATACTTTACATAACTGTTCTCTGAGAAGGCATTCTGCAGAATGCCCTCTATGCCTTTTGTTCCTTACAGGACAGAGCCTGGCCACAGCAGTAATCACCCAAGAGGTGGCCACTTTGGAATGGATACATACATACATGGCTGGTACACCTCGAGTATATTCCCAAAGAGACCAGCTGGTGGATGCTATTATCAGGGGAAGAACTCGGGCACAGAGACACTATAGGATAGACCTTCAGGACACCATCCTCCCGTACAGAATGACAGATGTTGAATGGCTGGCCCCCAACCATTCACGCCTGGATATTTCCTTAGAAGGCTTCATGGGAAAATTGGATTGTCATTTTGGACCTTATAGCTGGGCAGCCTTCCTGCAAAAATTCCCCCTGGAGCTTGTAATACCCTCTCTGTTTATAAAAGAACCCATACGACATGCCCCATGCATTTTCACTGATGGAGGGAAAGCCGGCTCAGCCTATGTGGCGTTTAGAGAGAACAGTTCCACCCCAACCAGCCAAAGATTCCAGTCAAGCCAAGGATCTGGCCAATATAAGGAATTATTTGCAGTCATAATGGCACTACAGGACATTCAGGAGTCCTGCAACCTCTTCACTGACAGTTTATATGTTTCCAACCTT
Source organism: Rhizomys pruinosus (assembly GCA_009823505.1). NCBI lineage: Eukaryota > Metazoa > Chordata > Mammalia > Rodentia > Spalacidae > Rhizomys > Rhizomys pruinosus. The sequence goes on along the minus strand of VZQC01014015.1, from coordinate 2,614,932 downwards.
CTACCCCATTTACCACAGGCCCACATTAGGCTTGACAGTGACTCAATCTCCCCTCTTATGGTAGAGCTTCAGGCCCTTTTAGAAGGAAGGAATGTCCCAATATACCTCAATACCTTAGGGGACACTGGGGCCTTCCTGGTTTCTTAACTATGGGCAACGCCCTGGCAGATCAGCCGGCCTTGGGGCCTAACATTCTAACAGCTCAGGAAGCTACAAACTTTCATGAGCTAACCCATGTAAATTGGAGAGGTCTACACCAAAACTTCCCTTAGGTGCCTATAAAAGAATTGAAAAAAATTCTTCAAACATGTAAATCTTTCCAGCTCTTCCTTAAGGTACCCCCGCTTCAACCCCAAGGAGTGAATCCTCGAGGCTTATGACCTAATGCTCTCTGGCAAACTGATGCCACTCATTTTGCTGCTTTTGACAAGCTTAAATATGTTTTTGTGTCCATTGACACCCATTCTAGAGCCTGCTGGGCCACGGCCCACACCGTAGAAAGAGCCAAACATGCCCAGTCTCATTTCCTCCAATGTTTTGCAATGTTAGGACTACGCAGTCAGATTAAAATGGACAATGGGCCCTGCTTTACCTCTGAGACCCTTGCAAACTTTCTTGAAAGATGGGGGATTAAACACACTACCAGAATTCCTTATAACCCCCAAAGGCAAGCCATTTTAGAAAGAAACCATCAATGTCTCAAGGAACAATTACAAAACAAAAAGGGGGAGTAAGCCCCCACCTGCAGTTGGCACAAGCCCTGTCCACCATAAATATTTTAAATTTTTCCAAGGACATGACGGAAACTAGGTTCCAAAAATATTGGGGACATGCAAGCCTTAACCCCCAAGTAAAGGTTAAATGGAAAGACCCTTTAACACACCAATGGAAAGGCCCAGATCCACTAATCACAATGGAGAGAGGTTTTGGATTTGTATATCCTATTGGGAAAGAAGCACTAATTTGGATACCAGCAAGGAACTTAAAGTTCCTACCGACCTCCTCGGAAAAGTAAACAATAACATAATTGAATCCAAGGGCTACAAACCCTTGAGTATGTCTTTCTTTGTTCACAGATGACATGGCTCCTGAGACATCTAATGGCCACATGGATGGCAACAATGGTGATGGAGGCACAGAACCCTAACACCCACCAACCATAAAGAGTGACATGGATAATGGATAATAGGTGACCCTGTAAACGGACGAGTCCTCAATTCCACCATGAAGGACACAACGCCATCAACATGGTGGCCACCACTTTACTTTGATCTTTGCGACCTGGCCTGAGGAACCTGGAGCAGTGACTACTGGCAAGTTGACACTGCCTATACAAGGGACATCAAGAAGTGATTCGGGATTACCCCATATATGTGTGTCCTGGGAGAAGACGGACTGCACAAAAGATATCTGACTGGGGTGGGCCGGGGGATTTTTATTGTAAGTCTTGGGGGTGTGGGACCACCAGATCCGGATATTGGATAAAACATAGAGGTCCTATTTAGCTGATAAAAATAATGGGAAAAGATTGTGAAAATTTACAATGTAACCCCATTCAGGTGACATTCACTGACGAGGGAAAAAAGGAAGAAGCCTGGGAAGTTGGAATGATATGGGGCCTTAGACTATAACAAGATGGCTATGATAATGGGGTAATGTTCTCCATCAGGAGACAAATAAATCCCATTGCAAGTGAGATTCAGGTGGGGCCAGATGACCCAAACCCAACCCACAACAAAACAAAAACTATAACAAGCCCACCACCAACAGTAAATAACACCCTCCAACCTCACACCACCAAGAGAGAATGTAAGGGTAAAGGAAAAAGAAAAGGACACAACAAGGGTAAAGCTAGGGGCAAAACTAGCCTCTGGGAAACAGCAGTAGGGATAGCTTATGAAGCCCAGAATGAGACTAGGCCTGAGTTAACAGAGTCATGTTGGCTGTGCTGCGAGGGGCCTCTCTGGCCATGGTAAATACTCAATATCAAGAACTCAGGATGCAGATTGATATCAACCTCGATAGCATGGAAACCACTCTCAGATATTTCAAAAAATCCCTAGAATCCCTAGCACTAGTAGTCCTCCAAAATCGGAGGGGACTGGATCTCCTAACCCTTGAACAAGGGGGAATTTGCAGAGCATTGGGGGAGGAATGCTGCTTTTATGCAGACCACTCGGGAATCATTACAAAAAATCTGGATGAGATTCGAAAGGGAATAGAAGATAGGCGACTAAATTATGACCAGGGCTGGTTCAGCCAATGGTTTGACTGGTTGCCATGGCTAACCACTCTTTTATCGGCCCTAGCTGGCCCACTTATAATAACATTACTTGCTTGCACCATCGGACCCCGCCTTTTTAACAGGTTGACTCAGCTGATACAAAACAAGGCCCAGGAAATCCAACTTATGACACTGCGAGCCAGATATGACCCTTGATAAAACCCCCTGCCCACTGCCTTACCCCGACGACGGGTAAGGGTCCTCAAAGAGAGGCCAACCTAAGACAGGGGACAGTGTGGTGAAGAGGGGGAGGGGATAAGGCACATGACACCCAATGACAGGCAAGATCTGATTACCCCTAGGCAAACTAAGACAGGGGTTAGGCCAAGAACTGCGTTTAACTCCTGATGATGGGTAAGCCTAGTGGAGGTAAGCTCAGACAACCTAAGAGAGGGGCCATGCTGACCACCCCCAGTACAAAACAAAAAGGGGGAGTTGTTGGGCCTTACAGGCTCTCCAAATGTGTGGCCTGTTTGAAATCTCTGAGCCTGACTCAAGTCTCGCTGACTGTCCCCCACCTACCAAATAACTTCAGCATAAGAGTTATGTAAACCACTGACCACAAACTGAAGAGGGGAGGAAGAAAGAGGGGAGTTCTGATAGGCTCAGAGGTACTTACCTACTCATGGACAGCTTTCGATCAGTGCCTGTTTCCCATTAAGTTCTATGGAGTAATCATTACATACACCCTGCATGCTGCCTGGGCCTTTGAGATGATTGGCTGCCCGTTTGGCACCATGGAAACCCCCTTTGTGGTTTTTGCCTTATAACTGCTGTGCTGCCCACAATAAACGAGACCTTGCTTGACTTGGCTCCCCGCTGCGTCTGATTGTTTTGGGGACAGGGAGGCTGGGGAATGACCCTCCTTGATCCAGCCGGTCCCACAGGCCCGGGACTGGTTAAGACCCCCAGTGCGACCCGAAGCCCCCGCATGGGAGGATGTCTTTAGAGCTTGGGGAATTCCTGAGCTCTCTGGAGTGCCCATGTAGCAATGTTTCCGTCTCTGCTAGAGAGCAATTTTGGGGTCTGGCACCTGGATCAGTAGGGTGCTGCATGTCTTCCAAGGGTGCATTATAGTCTCTTGGCTCCAAGAAGCAATGAAGAGCAGTCTGGAACAGCTTTTGTGCTCTGTTATGTTTCTGCAAGTATTTTTGTACCTGTTTCCCTTCCTTCCTTCTTCCTCATGGGAGGAAAATGTACATATCTGGGTATATGCCATCCTTGCTGATCTTGCAGGCAGGCTGTGTGTTTGTGCTGAGGAAGAGTTGGTCTCAGAGAACTGGGTGAATCAAATTCATGAAAACTGTTACTTCATTCCATGCTTTTAGTCTCCTAGCCAGGTGTGGTGTCTCAGACCTTTAATCCTAGTTCTTGGGAGGCAGAGGTAGGCAGATCTTTGTGAGTTCAAAGCAAGCCTGATCTCCAGGACAGCCAGAGCTACAGGAAGAACCTGTCTCAAAATAGATTTAAAAAAAATATTGTGATTACTAAGATGTTACCGCAGGCTCTTGCTCCAGGCTCCTGATATTTTGAATGTGTGTGTTTGAGTCTTTTTAAACTATGGAAGTCTTTTTTTAACTTATGGATAAGAACCTGTTTGGAGGGTGTAAGTGCTTTAAACCCTCGTACTTAGTAAAATCTTATTCTGACACACCTAATCAGAAATATAAATATTTTAGTGGTATAACATGGGTACTCTAACAACAACAACAAATTTCCAAACTCTCTTCCAGCACTCAGGAGACAAAGGCATGTGGATATCTTGGTCTGGTTTGGGTGGAGAACTGATACCAGAATGGCCTGGGCCAGCTCTGTTTCTTGTCTCCAGGGTGGGAGAGCTACTCCTCCTGGGGTAGCTAATTGGTTTTATTGTGTTTCCTATCTATTTCCCCCACCCCCTTCCTTCTTTTAGGTTGCAAACTTACCTCCCTGGGTTTAAACTGGTGTTCTGCTGGTTTGTCAGTCTGGCCACTCCTGGAAGTTCCCCAGCCAGGTGTGGTTGGCCACACCTTTAATCCTAGCTTGACTTTAATCTTGGCAAAACTAAGGTCTTTAGGTGTAGAGATCATTACTGTAGAATTTCTGAAAAGAAAGAAAGAATGAAAGAGAGAGAGAGAAAGAAAGAAAGAAAGAAAGAAAGAAAGAAAGAATTTCCAAGTTAGAAACAAATAACTGACCCAATTTAATCCTAAATTAAAAATAGGAAAATTTGCCTCACAGCTAGATGACGTCAGTAGTGTACAAATTGTGAAGATTAAAGTGTTATGCTGATTGTTATAAACTCAAGAGTCATATTTTACTCTGCTTTAAGTTTTCATCTGTAATTTAGAGTTTTCATCAAGGTGCTGAAATTTTGGGTTTGAAACTATTTAAACGTTTGTTTTATGGAGCTGTTTAAATGAATAGGCTTGCCTCAAATGCTAATGATTTACTTGATATCAAGTTGATTCACAAGTAAACAGTCATTTGAGCTTAAACTACTAAATTATACTATGGTCCTTGGTCCTTTTATTTTAAGTTTATTTTAAGGAATAATCAATTCTTTTCTAGGGGGTAACTTATTTCCACACTTTACACATGTGGGGACATTTGCCAGGCCTAGGTAAAGTACCTTTAAGCACTCAAAGAAAATTGGTCATTCAAAACATGCTCCCAAGCTGGCATGAACATCTCACAGTTTATACTAGTATATTTGAGATAACAGTCCCTTCTCATTACATGGAAAATAAGTATTAATTACTTAGTAAATCTGCACAATTAATCCAGTTAGTATTATATGAGGCTGCTTGAACTTTTGTCCAAGCCCTATGTAGAATATTATACAGTAATTAAAGGTGTTAGGCTGTTGTAACTTAGCCTTTCTGTACGGATAACCACCATACATAATGCCCATACTAATTTGGCCACAAACAAAAGTTGGTTAATCTGGGATAACTGTATGAACCAAGAAAGAAGTATAACTAAAAGATAAGTAATCATTATATTTCCTTTAAAATCTCAGATACTTTGCCTCCAAACACTAGATTTTAAGTCATTTACTGTTATATGAGATTTGTTCTTACCAAATAACAAAGTTTCTTCTCTCTATTTAAGCAACTACCTAAGGGAAAACTCACACCCAGCATGACTATTGAAATTTCCTGGAAAGCAGATGCTGAGTTCAGAAACCACATGGACAGATGAACAAAAGAAGAATCACAATAATGGATGTTTCAGAACTCCTGGTTTAGAAATTCGAATGGACTTTTAAGTTTTTTTTTTAATTCACTCTGTTCCTCTCTTGGTTCCCTGCCTAGAAATGTATCTAGCTACTCTTGCCTTCACAGGCACTAGTCAAGGATTTTATTCTCCCTGTAACTATACTTTTCAGAGTCTTTTAGATAGATCCACTGAGCAGGGGTACCGCAGTAGCCACCTCCTATGCCCCTTTTTAGCATGGAAGAAGTCAGAGTGGTTGGCGCCCTGATTCCCTCTTGCCAATTGGGGTAACCTCCTCAGAGGGTAATGTAATAAAAGTAGGAGCTAAAAATTGGCTGGGCATGTTAAGGTCAATCCCCCCCCCCCCGCCAAAGAGCCAGTTTCTCTCTCAGCTGAGAGTTGAGGACATCCTGGATCAGCCAGTGGACTTCTGATTTCTCTGACTCGTGGCTCATGAATCCCTAACTCACTTGTCAGATTTATTGACCAATAGGTAAATTCCATTAAAATGATGGTGCTAAGGCCACAATACAACCCCCCTAGCAGAGATTATTCCATCTTGGAGACACCAACTATGGTTCACTCTTGTGAACTTCCTTCAATGATTGTAAAGCCAAATAATGAGAGGGAGAGATGAGTTGTGACCCCAGGATTTCCTCATTCTTCTTGACCCCCCCTACAAAGTCCTCAATATAACACGTGTACATGGTGAACTTGGTGACATTATTAAAGGCCCCTGTTTGGGCTGGAGAGATGGCCTAGTGGTTAAGAGCGCCGACCACTCTTACAGAGGACCCGGGTTCGATCCCCAGCACCCACATGGCGGCTGAGAACCGTCTGAAGCTCCAATTCCAGGAGAACTCCAGTTCCAGGGGAATCCGAGACCCTCTTCTGAACTCCGCGGCGTTGCACGACACGGGTGCACAGACTTGCATGCAGACAGTACATTCATACACATACAGAAATAAATAAAATTAATAAAAAAAAAATTAAAGTCCCCTGGTGGCAAATTTTATTAACTACACCTTGAACCTTGGTTCTCATGTTGTCTCCCTTAACTCTACCTGCTCCGAGGTCATAGCCTTTGATACTAGCTTTATTTCACAGGTGTGGTCTAAGCAAAAATCTATTTTTGATCTTGCTACATTGGTCCCCTGGGGCGTCCTCTGCCTCCTGGCTCTACTCTGCCTTTTTCTCTTAAGGTGTCTGTTTTACTTTGCCTACAGCCAACGCCAGGTCAACAAAACAATGGCCCAGGTCCTCTCAGCAATGGTCAATGGGGACTCTGCATGCACCTCTCCCAATGAGGTGATTCTTATCTGGCTCTCATCCATCCACAATTCACAGGAATGCTCTTGTCTCCTCCTTATGTGGTACCACTCCTGGCCTATTCCCTTGGTGGCTGGCCAGTCAAAGATGGGTAAGACCCTGAAAACCCAGGACAAACTAAGCCAGAGGCAGTAAAATATCTGTATACCAGAGGTGGGGTCAACAAAGTTCGGGCATAGCACCCAGCTCCCACTGGACCACTCCTCCACACAAAATTAAATACAAAATTTGGAGATGTAGTATAGCCAGTATGCTGAGAATTACACATGCACAGAGCTTGTCCCTCATCAACCTAACCTGCCCTAGGCAGGTGAGACCAAACAAGCAGCATTGTAGACCTGGACCAATCAGAAGACGACAAGAAGAGAGTGGGAATGTGAACAGTATATAACCCCTAACCCTGCCCCCAATAAACGAGTCCAGGCGACAGCTCACCCTCTATCTGCCTTCACCTGACTCCCAGGGTCTGTGTTTTGACTCTGTGCCTCTCACCCCCATTCCTCTGTTCAGACCCCGAAATTACCCAGCAGGCCTGGGGGATTGACTACAGAAAGACTTCACATACTCATGGATTGGAAAAATTAACATAATAAAAATGTCCTTTGTACCTAAATTAATATAGAGATTCAATACAATGCCAATTAAAATCCCCAAGAGTTTCTTCACAGACTTGGAGAAAAATCATTAAATTCACGTAGAAAAACAAAAGACCCCAAATAGACAAATCAACTATGAGCAAAAAGAGAAATACAGGGGGGATCACTATACCAGACTTCAAAGTATATTACAGGGCTATAATCATAAAAAAACAGCCCAGTACTGGCACAAAAACAGACCTGTAGAGCAATGGAACAAAATTGAAGATCCAAACTTGAGCTCATATAATTTCAGCCACCTCATATTTGACAAAAGGACCAAGAAAACACAATGGAGGAAAGACAACATATTGAGCAAATGGTGTTGGCAAAACTGGATCACCTCTTTTAGAAGAATAAAATTAAATTACTACTTCTTACTGTGTACAAAAATCAACTCCAAATGGACCAAAGACCTCGATGTGAAACCAGAAACTCTGAAGGTAATAGAAGGAAACGTTGTCAGCAATCTACAAGGCATAGGGGTAGAAAAAGACTTTCTAAATCAGACAGCAGCTGCGTAGGAAATAAGACCAACAATTGCCAAGTGGGACCTCATTAAACTTAAAAGCTTATGTACAAGGAAAGAATCAAACAGCAGAATGAAGAGAAAACCCCACGGAGTGGGATGAAACATTCACCACTGAAACACCTGACAGAGCATTAACTTCCACAATATATAAACTATTCAAAATACTAAGAAGTAAGAAAACAATTGACCCACTGATGAGATGGAGTAAGTAGCTGAACAGGGACTTCACAAGTGAGGAAGTAAAAATGGCTGAGAAACATCTTAAAAAGTGATCAACATCATTAATAATTAAGGAAATGAAAATTAAAACCACTTTAAGATATCATCTCACTCTGATATGACTAGCTAGGATCAAGAAAACAAATGATACCAAATGCTGGAAAGGTTGTGGGGAAAGGGAAACACTTATCCATTGCTGGTGGGAATGTAAACTTGTATAACCACTGTGGAAAACAGTGTGGAGATCCCTTAAAATCCTGAAAATAAGCCTACCACCTGACCCAGTCATACCACTCCTGTGTATATACCCACAAAACTCATCCTACCACAGAGATACATGCAAAGCCATGTTTACTGCAGCTCTCTTCACAGTAGCAAAGAGTTGGGAGCAATCCAAGTGCACCTCAACCAACAAGTGGATAACAAAAATTGGTTCATCTACACAATGAAGTTCTATGCAGCATTAAAGAAAAGTGACATCCCACTTGTAGAAGAATGACATTAAGCCCCTACCTCTTGCCCTGTTCAAAAGTCAACTCCAGATGGATCAAAGACTTCAACATGAAACCCAAAACTCTGAAGGCAATAGAAGAAAAAGTTGGCAGTAGCCTACAATACATAGGCATAGGAAAAGATTTCCTAAATAAGAGAGAAGCAGCACAAGAATTAAGATCAACAATTGACAAATAGTACTGCATTAAACTCAAAAGCTTCTGTACATCAAAAGAAACAATCAGGAAGTGAAGAGAAAACCCACAGAGTGGGAGGAAACCTTCACTGCACATACATCTGACCAGACATTGATTTCTAGAATATATAAACTACTTAAAAAACAAAGAAGAAAGAAAACAAATGACCCACTCAAAAGATGGCCCAAAGACCTGAAAAGAGACTTCACAAGGATACATGCACAGCCATGTTTATTGCAGCTCTCTTCACAATAGTAAAGAGCTGTAACCAACACAAGTGCTCCTCAACTGGGTGGACAGAGAAAATGTGGTACATCTACAAAATGATGTTCTATGTAACGTTAAAGAAAGATGACATCATGTAATGTGCAGGTAAATGGATGGAGCTAGAAGATATCATGCTGAGCGAAGTAACACAGTCCCATAAAAACAATTGATGAGTGGTATCACTCATCTGTGGATGATAGTGCCAATTAAATAATTGTATGGCAAACTGAGCAATGTTAATGTGGTCTATAAACAACTTTTTTCTTATATTGTGAATCTCTTAAAATAAATAAATAAATTTTTTTTTAAAAAGAATGGTGACATCATGAACTTTGCAGGTAATTGGATGGAACTAAAAGATATTATGCTAAGTGAGTTAACAAAGTCCCAGGAAAACAATGAATTGTATCCCTCACTTGTGAATGCCAGCATAAAGTAAGGCAAGCTGACCAACATTAATGGTATAATTCTCTTTATCTAAAAGCAACTTTTCTCTTAGAATGTGAATCCCTTAAAAGAGTCCAGAATTAACCTACTACCTATTTTCAGACTTTATAATTTTGGTACAAGGGCGCATGGTATGTTTTCATATTTTAGAGAAATATAAAATTTAAATGGAAAAATGTGGATCCTGAAGTACGATTTAGAAATAACATATTGTTTATTTTCAAATGACATGGTTTTAGCACATCTGTGACATACATAAATGCATATGGTGAAACATTATGGATTGGAGGGAACAACAACAACAAAAGAACTGGGACCAGGAAATGAGTGAAGCAGTAGAGTTGCCCCCCCGCCCCCAAATTGTCTGCTTTGAAAAACGTTGAAAAGACTCAGAAAGGGAAACAGGACATGTAAGGCAGACTGCATGAACTTGGGAGGTGCGGGGGAGCATGGAAGGAAAATTGAGTCTGGATTGAACTGAAAAGTGATGTATGAAATGCACAAAACTTCAATATAAGGTAAACAAAAAAAGAGAAAACAAAAAAAAACCTGTAAAATAATCATCTGCTATTTCACAAGAACTGTACAATTTGTAATTTTTTATTTATATTTTCTTTATGTTTTGTAATCCTAAGTGTATATACATGCACCAGGTGTGTGTAGGAACCTGTAGAGTCCAGACTAAAAGGAAGCAGATTCCCCTGTATTTTTAGATGGAGGTATTAGTGAGATAATTGGCATTGTTACTGGTAACCAACTCTGGATCTTTTTTAAGTCGGGGGGTGGAGAGTGATTACTCAGGTGTTAAGAATGAACACCATGCTTTCAAAACATGTATGGAGCCATGCTGAAACTCTAGTACAGCATCTGAGAAGTTTCTTAATAGAGAGTGTAACACTTAAGACAGCTGGGTGCTGGAGTGGTCTGAAAGCCATCAATAAAATGAAAAAGCACTTATGGCCTTGGAAGTTTTGATCATTCAATAGGAGTAAAACAGCAAAATGTGACCTACAGTAAAGATGCAGCACTCTATTAAAATTCTCAACAATACAGAGCAGAGATAACCCCTGGCCAAATATTAATAGCTTAGTGAAAATGTAGTCCCTCACGTCTCAACACCAACAAAGTTAATCATCCTCTAACTTCTCTCTGGTGTATAAAGGAAGATTTCATATCTATTCATGCTGTGCTACATTCTATTTTAAGTCAAGCTTTCTTCACCACACTTCTTAATATTTATTATTTTATATCACTACAGATTAATGCCTAAACACTCTAATAAATTTCCTGCATATGTTAATCTATATATTTTACTAATACCTCAAAATAGTTTTTAAACAATAAAATTGATTTGTAAACATAATTTTATAATTCCTTCTAAACTCTTCCAAATTTTCAGAGTTGCTCACTTTTCACTTAAGTATTTTCAAATTGTGATTGATTTTTGTTGTTATTTTTGGTTTGTTTGTTTTTATTTTGAGGTCAATGTCCATAGCTCAAACCCTTCACTTGCTGTTCTCAGTTCTTTTAAGTAGTATTCACTCTTGAGAACACACATGATTATATTTGCTCACTTGTGTTCTAAACTCACAACTTAAAATCAAAACCTATTCTTTATAACCAGAGAACTGTTCTGACCTTAGTACTCAGAATACAAAACATTTCTCATCCATATACTGGCCTATGGCACTGATAAGGCATGATGAAGGTAGCTTTTTAACTATAGTATATAATAGTTCATAATGACTATATATATACTGTTTTGTATACTGAAAGATTGTTTTCAAACTTTTTCCATAGGGTTCTCTTGTCTCACACACAGTTTCTTCAAGTCTTATACAGAATTTTTTAAACAGTCCCATTTCAATTTTCAAATGTTAATTAAATAATGACATTTCATTCATCAGTCTAAACTTCAAAACAGGGGAATGCTTTTTCGATGCTGAACCTCAGAAGTTTTCCTAACCTTTCAGTTTTTTCTTTAATCTCAGACTCAAACTGATTTGTAGGTGCAGGAATTTGACATTAACATGGAGATAGAATGAGGAATTTATTAAGAGTACACTATCTTTAAGCTGTTAATAGCCCATGAAAGAAAACAGCCAGAATTGACTAGAGACCAAGACAACAGCTCCAAGGAAAGTAGACTGTTTTGCTTCTTATCCACCTGTGCCCCTTTTCTAAGCCTAGGGAACAATCTGCGGAAGAGGGGGCACGGTAGAATGTAAGGGCTGCGATTGGGGTGAATGGTGAAACTACAACAATATAGACTGGACACTCATTTTATCAACTTGATTGAACATACAAGCCCCCCCTGCTGGATGGTGGGACCCATGAGCTGTGTGGGTTTGGGCACAACTGCTTGCAAATTGGTTTTACATGAAGGATGCTTGTACTCACAAATTATCACTTATTGTTAAAAAAACAAAACAAAAAAACAGAGAAAGATGCAGAAAAGTTAAGGCAGAATGCATGATCTGGGATGGGTAGGGGTGGGGTGGGGGGAAGGGAAGTGTATATATGCCTGAACTGAATTGGAAAATGATGTATGAAATACACAAAGCATCAATAAAAATAAAAATAAAAATAAAAAAGACAATTTCTCTTATCGACTGTTTAATTAATCAGAATAAGATTCTGATAAAATATCAAATAGAAGTAATTTTAGTTTTAATGCATGAATATTTTGCATACTCATGATTGTGTTGATAAATTTTGCTGTGTCAATGATCCTTAAAGTCACATCCCACAATTGAATGACCCTTCACATAGAGGAGTCCATTACAACAGGCTAAGCTTCAAGGAACTATACATTTTATTAACTTTCTGCTTAAAATGTGAAAGAACAGCTAAAATTTTTCCTACGAGAATTTCTTATTTACAAATGTGATGAAGACTTATTTTCCACTTCCCTTTTGATTTCCATTTAAGTTCATAAATTATAAACAATGCATCCACCTAACCTGAATAAGAATATTTTGCTGAACCTTCATTAAAAAGACAAAAATCAGTGTTGTTCTCTATAAGGAGTATAGTAACAAATTTAAATGTTTTAATTCCAAATTCTCTAGGTAATAGATCAAAACAAATTTGAATACATGTGTTGTAAAATTGCAACATTAAGATTCTATCATCATGAATTGACAATATAATGTAAATAAGTTACTTTTGAAATATTTCCAAAAAAATTAAAATAAAAGCCATGTAAATATAAATTAATGGCATTGAATAAATTAGATGATATTTTTTATTTGAATGATGTTACAAAATTAAGGCAGGCAAAGTGATGCACACTTTTAATCCTAGCATTTGTGAGGCACTAGCACTCCAATCTCTTAGAGATCAAGAGTCTCGTCTAAATAGTAAGTTCGATGCGAGTTGATTCTACATGGAAACCCAGTGTTAAACAAACATAAAAACTGAAATGTTGAAATAATTGTTATTCGTTCTGAAATATTACCAGTTAGTAGATAAAAAAGATGAAAATTTCTTGTAAACAATATAACATCTATAGACTAATAGTTTAAGAGTATATAATTGGCTGGAAGTAAAATTTTTATATTGCTTTACTATTTTTTAGGTTTTAATTAGTAATATTTTATTTTTTTAATTTTTAAATTTATTTATTATTTTTTGCGTGTATGAGTGTACTGTCTGCATGTAATTTGGTGCACCCATGTCTTGCAATGCCGTGGAGGTCAGAAAAGGGCGTCAGATTCCCCTGCAACTGGAGATAAAGATCGCTCTTAGCCACCACCTGGGTGCTGAGAATCGAACCCTGGTCCTCTGCAATAGCAGTCAGTGCTCTTAACAGCTGAGCTATTTCTCCATCCCTGTAATATTTTAAGTTGACATTTGTAAATTAATATTTGTATATTAATGTATATGTTCTTATCTGTGTGAGTATTGGCCATACATGCAAGATTACCCAGAATAGGGCAATTAACCCCTGGAGCTGAAATTACAGCTGGTTTTGAACCATTCTATGTGAATGCTAGGAACTGAACTCAGGTCTTCTGAAAGAGCAGGGAGTGCTTTTAACAGGTAATTCAACTCTCTAACACCTCAGTCTCAATTTGTCATTTTACAATGTCTTGCTAATAAAATTATTGTCTTATAATTAGAATGAGGTTGGATATCCACCATTTTAAATCTCAACACATATATGATATTTTAAAGTTACTTTATTTGAAGTATATGAATGTTCATGTACTGAAAATATATCATAATATCATCAATATATTAAATGTTGTCTGGCAACTATTTCAGAAATCAAGGTAAAAGAGTATGCATGATGATACATGTCATTTATTCCCAGTATATTTTAGTACATGAAGTTCTATAAAACTGAGGAAAGATTCAGGTTAGTTTCATGAGATAAAGATTTTCCAGTAATGATTTCATGGACACATACTAAAAAGGAGGGGTTTCTAATAATTCATCTAACAAGGAATGTATGCAAAAACATTACAATTCTGGAATTTGTGTCTACAGTTGCTCAGGTTTAGGAATTTGTGAAGTGCAAACAACAAAACCATATTTATATTCTATCATTAACTAACATGAGTTTATATTAATAAAATTTTAATGTAACTTTCATGACGGAATAAGCATATTTCTAATATCGAAATTGCAAAATGATAGTGAAGTTTAAATGTGGTCACTTTTTATTTAATGTATATGAGTATATTATTTGCATGTATATAAGTGTACTGTGGACATGCAATACACTGCAGAGGCCAGAACACCATGACTGATTGGGAACTGGAGTTACTGACTGTTGTTAGCAGCCATGTTGGTTCTGAGGATTCAACTCAGGCCCTCTGGTAGAACAGCAAGTACTCTTACCCTCGGAGGCATCTCTCAACCCCTGATTATGTAGTATATAAAGTTAAATGCTGCAGAGTGTTTTAGCACATGACTTTAATCCCAGCATTCCAGAGGCAGAGACATGCAGATCTCTGTGAGTTCAAGGCTAGCCTGGTCTACAGAGTTCCAGGCCAGCTGGGGCTAAAGGGAGACCCTGTCTTTAAAATACAAAAAAAAAGTCAAATGCATGTAAATCCAGTGAATGTTTCCCAATTGATATTGTTCAAATTAATTTCTTTGTCCAGAGTATCAGAATTAAATGGTTGTAATTCCATCCCCAATCAAGAAAACTTACCCCTAGCTTTATGTTGTGCATCTGATTGTTATCATTGTTATATGCAAAAATTTAGCAATGTATCTGTAAATTAGAAAGTTAATGAAGAAATTATTCTGTAATTATCTTAATTAATTTCATCAAATTAAGTCAGAACCGAAGATTACATTGCCCTGAGGTACTTGAAAGAATCAGTTAAATTTCCCACAAATTAAACGTAACTATATATTTGATTAAAACTTCTGCCCTATGATGATTATAGGACATGCAGTAAAGTTAACAATAACAAAAATATCTGCTTCTTTAAGATACACGGGATTTTTTTTTTACTCCCTAATTTACAAGAGAGACATTTTAAACTTTTCTAGATTCCAACCTAGTAAGGTCACATTTCCAAGGAAACAAGAGGTATGTTTGATTAAGGTTGATGCTGCAATAAATTTCAAAAATTAGGGAAGTCAGGATGGACTTAAGAAGGCAGAAAAAACTCAGGCGTGGTTGCCAAGATGACCCAGGGAGTATCCTAACGTTCCCTAGATAGTGAGATTTAGATGAAATGCAAGACAAAGTATTGAACCAAATGACACAATGTTTAAAGAAATTAAAAATTTACAGTCTCCTAATATATTTCCAAAGAACACAAGTGGTTGAATGAAAATATGAAGACAATACAGGACATAAAAATGAATTTAATAAATAGGGAAAAATACTGAAGCAAAACCTAACTGAAATGATGTTGGAAAAGGAAAAAAAAATCAGTAATTCACAAAGCATATAAGAAAGACTCATCAATAGAATGGATAATGAAGACAGAATGTCAGAGCCTGATGAAAATGTTAAGTAAATATCTCACTATCTTAAGGTCAATGATATTTTTTAAATGTGCAAATATGGATTTCTGGGCACATAAAATGGCAAATGATATAAAATATTTTAATGATATTATATCAGGAAACTTCCCAAATCATGGGGGCTAGAGGTCCATCCAAGTTCAATCGACATATGGAACATCAAACTGAACATCCCCACACCATATTGGGATTTTAATACTAAATATAAAAAACGAAGAAAGTGTATTTAAAAAGTTAAGAAAAAAATCACATCCCATACAAACGTATGCCCATCAGAATAACAGCTGTGTTCTCAACAGAAATTTTACAAGCCAAGGGACCTGAAATAATATACTATGAGATCTGAAATACCACATATGTCAACACAGAGTATAGTACCCAGTTAAACATTATGTCATAATTCATTGACATTCTATGATAAAACCAAATCTGTAGAGGATAATACAAAGAATTCTTTAGAGTGCAGAGGCTACAAGGTAAGAATTAAAAATGCTAGAACACCTCTATAACAGCTGGCTCCAATCTACAGCTGGAGAACGACCTCATCTTCATCTTATTTCTCCTTATTCTATGGGGGGGAGTTAAGAAAGTCTCTTGTATTAAAACATTTGCGGTAAGCTTCATTAGGAATCATTAAAAATAGTTGTTACTAGAAGGATCCACAGAGGGGCCTGATGTCTGCAGCAATCTGAGGCATTTCTTCCCCTCAATGCCCAGAGGAGTCAATCCTTCTGCTCACACTTTCTGGAACATCCTACTCACTGCAAAGCTGCATTTTCTTTCTCAGCCATTAAGTTGGTGATACTCTGGCCTGTTGGAACATACAAATCCTTTCCCATAGTTAGTTTTAAGATTTGGGTTGCAAGGTTTTTTTGACAAAAAGTTTTCATATCTATCTATATCCCCCTTTTTTATTTAAGGTTTTTATTTTCAACCCATGAGTCTCAAAAAAGCAGTTGTTTTATACATACCTATAGGGTGGAATTAAAACTACCTTCTTTAATTGATGAATGGACATAGAAACTGTGAAAAGGATTACTCTCTATTCAGAACCAAATATAATGCTAAAGTCTCCTTAAGCTATGCACTTAAACAAAATATATTACTACAGGAGCTCTGACATCAACAATGGATTATTCTACCAAGGAGATGTTGGCCAGGGGATCCAAGCCCCCACAAATGGTAAAGGCTCCTTGCCTCCAAACTGGGATATCTGCAGGAAGAGAGGCGATAAGGCCCTGCTGTTGAAGACCTGATATAAACATGGGAAAGATGTATGGAGACCGCACTTGCAAGTATACAGATGGTCTCTGGGATGTCAGAGAGTGTTACCAAAGGCCACTAAACCAATAAAGCAAATATAGGTCTCCTTGAGTCACGCAAGACTCCTCCGTCAGCACCAGCTTCACCTCATCTGCCTGGAAATACTGTGCAGCAGTGGCAGCCATACTTCTATATATCCCAAATCTAATTGGCTATTAGCTCTCTCCTTTGAGGAATAACCCACGCCTGATGCCACAAGCTTACTCCTCTAATGGTTAGGAGATGTTATAAACCACACGAAGTCCCTGCCATACTTAACAGAAGAAAATGTAAATTATGAATTAACATACCATCCAAACATCTGTGTCTATACCAAAGAAACCTACCATAACAATTAGTACTGTTTAAATACCTATATATCTAATTGTGTGTGCTTCATTAGTAGGATTGAAAGGCTATATATTATACTGTTTAATACCTAAATATCTAATAGCATGTGCTTCATCAGTAGGATCGAAAGGTTATGCCTGGACAAGCTGGCAGCCCATGAAAGAAAACAGCCAGAACTGACTAGAGACCAAGACAACAGCTCCAGAGAAAGTAGAGTGTTTTGCTTCTCATCCACCTGTGCCCCTTTTCTAAGCCTAGGGAACAATCTGCAGAAGAGGGGGCGTGATAGAATGTAAGGGCTTCGATTGGGGTGAATGGTGAAACTACAACAATATAGACTGGACACTCATTTGATCAACTTGATTGAACATACAAGCCCCCCCTGGTGGATGGTGGGACCCATGAGCTGTGTGGGTTTGGGCACAACTCCTTGCAAATTGGTTTTACATGAAGGATGCTTGTACTCACAAATTATCACTTATTGTTAAAAAAAATGAAAAAAAAAAAAAAGCAGAGAAAGATGCAGAAAACTTATGGCAGAATGCATGACCTGGGATGGGTAGGGGTGGGGTGGCGGGAAGGGAAGGGGATATATGCCTGAACTGAATTGGAAAATGTTGTATGAAATACACAAAGCATCAAAAAAAAATGCTAGAACAAAGCAGGGCGTGGTGGCACAACAACTTTATTCCTAGCACTTGGGAGGTAGAGGCAGGCTCATCTCTGAATTCAAGGCCAGCCTAGTCTACATAGTGAGCTCCAGGGAAGCTGGGACTAAAGAGAGACCCTGTCTCAAAAACTCAAACAAACAAAACACCAAAAAATCTAGAACAGTACTTAAACAAATGCAGATTGGAAAAGTTGTCAAACAGCTGAATCACCAAAATGACAGGAAGTAGTTCATATTTTTCAATAATGACTCTCTATATTAATTGTCTCAGTTCTCCAAACAAAACTAACCTTCTAGAAGTTTAGATTTCAAAGTGGTTCCTTTTCTTTGCTGCCTCCAATAAACACATCCCATCATCAAAGATACACTTTATCTTAGTATGAAATTAAGTAAATATTATCCTAAGATAATGGACACGATGTGTCATTGTTCTAATATCTGACAAAAATAGACTTCAAATAAAAATTAGTCAAAACCATCATGAAGATTACTTCACACTAAGGGAAAAATCATCAAGAGGACATTAAAATTCTAAACATATACATACTGTATAATAGTGCAATCTAGTTTCATTTTATTTTTTTAAAAAATATTATGTATTTTTATTTTTTTTATTTTTTTAATTTTTTAATATATATTTTGTAAAATATTATCAAATCTAGAACCGTGTCCCCCACCCTATCCCCCCACCCCACCAGAGCTCATGTATTCTGCCAAACATGCTTTTCATCTCTTTCTCAATCTTTCTAGAGAAGTTGACAGTTTTCAGCAGAAGTTCACTGTTTCAGTCAGCTCTTTGATGCAGTCCTTTCTGTTGTTGTTGTTGTTGTTGTTGTTGTTTCCAATATGTATCACTCCCAACTGCTTGGACCAGAGCCCAAGGGGCCCTGCATAAGACATACTTACAATTACGTAGTTGGCACTAGCATCCAGAGATGAGGGATACCATTCATTGTTTGTTTTTCTGGGACTGTGTTACTTCACTCAGCATGATGTCTTCTAGCTCCAGCCATTCTCCTGCAAAGCTCGTGATGTCATCTTTCTTTACTGCTGCATAGAACTCGATTGTGTAGATGTACCACATTTTCTCTATCCACTCGTCAGTTGAGGGGCATTGGGGTTGGTTCAAGCTCTTTGCTATTGTGAAGAGAGCTGACATAAACATGGCTGTGCATGTATCTCTGTGGTGGGATGAGTCTTGTGGGTACATGCCCAGGAGTGGTATGGCTGGGTCGGGTAGCAAGTTCATTCCAAGTCTTCCAAGGGTTCTCCACACTGCTTTACATAGTGGCTGTACGAGTTTGCATTCCATCCAGCAGTGGATGCGTGTTCCACTATCCCCACAACCTCTCCAGCATTTAGTATCATTTATTTTCTTGATTCTAGACAGTCTTATTGGAGTAAGATGATATCTTAGAGTGGTTTCGATTTGCAATTCTTTAATGATTAGTGATGTTGAACACTTCTTAAGATGTTTCTCAGCCATCTCTAATGCCTCACTGGTGAAGTCTCTGTTCAGCTCTTTGCTCCATTTATTGAGTGGGTCATTTGTTTTCTTTCTTCTTTGTTTTTTTGAGTAGTTTATATACTCTGGAAATCCCCAGGCATGGTGGCACACACCTTTAATCCCAGCACTCAGGAGGCAGAGATAGGTGGAACTCTGTGGGTTCAAGGCCAGCCTGGACTACAGAGTGAGCTCCAGGACACCTGGTACTAAAAAGGAGACCCTGTCTCAAAAATACCAAAAAAAAGTGTATATATTCTGGAAATCAATGCTTTGTCAGATGTTTCTGCGGGGAAGGTTTTCTCACACTCTCTGGGATTTCTCTTCACTTCCTTGAGTGTTTCTTTTGATGTACAGAAGCTTTTGAGCTTAATGAGAGTCCCGTTTGTCAATTGTCGACCTTAATTCTTGCACAACTGCTGTCTGATTTAGGATGTCTTTTCTTACACCGATGTCTTGTAGTCTGCTGCCCATTTTTTCTTGATGGCCTTCAGAGTTAGGGGTTTCATGTTGAGGTCTTTGATCCATCTGGAGTTGACTTTTGTACAGGGCTAGAGGTATGGGTTTAATTTCATTCTTCCACAAGTGCAATCCAGTTTTGCCAACACCACTTGCTGAAGATGCTGTCTTTTCTCCATTGTGTCTTCTTGGCCCCCTTGTTAAATATGGGATGGCTGAAATTGTATGTGCTGAAGGTTGGATCTTTGGTTTTGTTCCATTGGTCAACAGGTCTGTTTTCCTGCCAATTTGCTGAAGCTGTTAATCATTTCAAGGAATTTTCTGGTGGAGTTTTTAGCATCCCTTAAGTAAACAATCATATCATCAGCAAATAGAGATAGCTTGATTTCCTCTTTTACAATTAGTACTCTTTTAATTTCCTTTCCTTGCCTTATTGCTCTAGCAAGTGTTTCAAGCACTATATTGAGGAGGAGTGGTGATGGGGGCAGCTTTGCCGAGTTTTTACCTTTAAAGGGAATGTTTCTCTCATTTCCAAATTTAGCATGATATTGGTTGTGGGTTTCCTGTATATGGCTTTGATTACATTGAGGAATGATCCCTCCAATCCAATTCCATCTAGGACTTTAAACATGAAGCGATGCTGGATTTTGTCACAGGATTTTTCAGCATCAATTGAGACGATGGGGTGGTTTTTGTCTTTCATTCCATTTATGTGTTTGATGATGTTTATTTATTTTCATATGTTGAACCATCCCTGCATCTCTGGTATGAAGCCAAGTTGGTCATGATGGATGATCTTCTTGATGTGGGTCTGTATGCGATTTGCCAGTATCCTGTTTAGAATTTTGGCATCTGTGTTCATTAGGGAGATGGGTCTATAGTTCTCCTTTTTAGTTGTATCTTTGCCTGGTTTTGGTAATAGAGTGATGCTGGCTTCATAGAAGGAATTTGGGAGAGTTCCCTCTGATTGTATACTTCTAAACAGTTTCAGTAATAATGGTTGTAGGTCTTTTTGAAATGTTTTATAGAATTCTGCTGTGAAACCATCTGGGCCTGGGCTTTTTTTAGTTGGGAGGCTTCTTACTACATCCTCTATTTCTTCATATGTTATGGGTCTGTTTAAGCTGCTGGTCTCCTCTTGGCCAAGCTTTGGTGATTCCCAAGATTTCAGATATTCATCCATTTCTTCTAGATTTTCAAACTTGGTAGAATATAGGTTCTTGTAATATTCCCATATAATTTTCTTGATCTTTTCCTTGTCCGTTGTGATATTTCCCTTTTCATCACAGATTGTATTGATTTGGAGTTGTTCCTTCTTTCTTTTTGTTAACTGGGCTAGAGGTCTGTCTATCTTGTTTATTCTTTCAAAGAACCAACTTTTGGCTTCATTGATTTTTTGTATTGTTTTCTTTGTTTCTATTTCATTGATTTCTGCTCTGATTTTTGTTATTTCTTCCTGTCTGTTGCGTTTAGGGTTCATCTGTTGTTGCCTCTCAAGTGCTTTTAGCTGTAGTGTTAGATCATTCACTTGTGCTCTTTCTGTTTTTCTAATGTAGGCACCCAGGGCTATAAATTTCCCTCTTAGGACTGCTTTTAAGGTATCCCATAAGTTTTGTTGTGTTGTATTGTCATTGTCATTCAGTTCCAGGAATGTTTTTATTTCTTTCTTTATCTCTTCCTTGACCCATTCATTATTCAAGAGTGTGTTGTTTAGTCTCCATGTGTTCTTGTAGGCAGGAGGGCTTGTCCTGGTGTTGATGTTGAGCTTCATTGCACTGTGGTCTGACAGGATGCATGAAATTATTTCAATCTTTTTGTATTTGTAGAGGTTTCTTCTGTGTCCCAGGATGTGGTCGATTTTGGAGAATGTTCCGTGGGGTGCTGAGTAGAAAGTGTATTCTCTGGTATTAGGATGGAATGTTCGGTAGAGGTCTATGAGGTCCATTTGGTGTATCATATCGTTCAGTTCAGATGTCTCTCTGTTTATTTTTTGTCCTGTTGACCTATCCAAAGGACTCAGTGGGGTATTGAAATCTCCCACTATGAGTGTGCTGGGGTTAGTCTGTGACTTGTGGTCCTGGAGAATTGTCTTTATAAAGTTTGGTGCACCAGAATTTGGGGCATATATATTCATAATTGTGAAATCTTCTTGGTGGATTGTTCCTTTGATGAAAATGTAATGGCCTTCTTTGTCTCTTCTGATTTCTTTTACTTTGAAGTCTATTTTATCTGATATTAAAATAGCAACACCTGCTTTCTTTTTGGTACCATTTGCTTGGAATACTTTTTTTCATTCCTTTCACTTTGAGGTGGTTCCTGTCCTTGAAGGTAAGATGTGTTTCTTGTAGACAACATATCAATGGAATCTGTTTCCTAATCCAATCTCCCAGTCTATATTTTTTGATTGGGGAATTTAGTCCATTAATATTTAAGGTTATGACTGATAGGTTTTTGTTGCTTCCCTTTGCCTTGTTATCCATTTGTGGTTTTGGTTTAGGTTTCTACTTCTGCAGTTATGCATTTATTGATTTCTCTGTTTAGGTGCCTGAGGAGGTCTGCTCCTATCTTCTGTCCTTTGAATTTCTTCAAGTATTCTCTTAAGGGTTGGTTTTCTGGACATGTATTCTTTCATCTTGTTTATGTCATGGAAGGTTTTTCTCTCTCATTCAACTACATTTTTGCTGCATATAGTAACCTGTGTAGGCATCTGTTGTCCTTTAACACTGGGAATGCTTTCCTGCACGTTATTGCTTTTCTAGTTTGCATTGAGAAGTCAGTTGTCATTCTGATATGTTTCCCCTTATAGGTCACTTGTTTTTTCTCTTGTGGCTTTAAGTATTTTGTCTTTGTTTTGGGTGTCTAGCATTTAATTATGATGTGGCATGGAGAGTTTCTTTTCTGTTCTTGTCTGTTTGGAGTTCTATGTGCTTCTTGTATTTGTGTTGGTTTGTCTTTTTTTTTAGGTTTGGGAAGTTTTCATCTATTATTCTGTTGAAGATCTGATCAATACCATTCTCTTGGGATTCTTCTCCTTCCCTTATTCCTATGATGCAGAGGTTTGATCTTTTCATAGTGTCCCACAGTTCCTGGTTGTTACACTTTTGTGTATTTTTAAATTTTTCATAATCTTTATTTGAGGTTTTTAGTTGTTCTGTCTTATATTCCAGGTCTGTTATTCTTTGTTCTGCTTCCTCCATTCTGCTTCTGAGGCTTTTTCCATTCCTTTCTTCTTGATTGGAGGAGTGTTTGATTTCCTTTTTCATTTCCTCTTCTGATTTCTTTAGTATTTCTACTTCCTTTTGAAGCATCTCAATCTCTTCCTGTAGCTCTTTGCTTCGCTGGTTGGTTTCCTTATCTTTTTCAGCATGGGATCTTTTCAGTGTTTCTACTTGCTTCTGCAGTTTGTCATTCTCTCTCTCTAGGTCCTTCTTGAGTTCTTCATTCTCTTTTCTTAATTCTTTGGTTTGCTCTTTATAATCTTATAGTTCTTTAAGTATGTTCCCAATTTTGTTTCTTATATCTGTGTCCTGGGCCATCCCCAGGGGGATCCTACTATAGGAATCTTCCATAGGGTTGGTAGAGCTTGGCGTGGGATTATCCTGGCCCTTTTCCGTGTTGTCTCTTCTTCATTTTCCTGTCATATGGGCTTCTCCTTGCTTGTATTCCAATGTGAGTCCCATATGCCTATTCACTGTGTCAAATGCTTGCTTTGCTTGCCTCCTTCAGATGCCTTCGTAATCCCAGTTGGGTGTGTGTGTGGGGGGGTACCTGCACTTCAGCTGGACTTGGGAGATCTCAGATCTCAAGACTCACACAACCCTACCTTTTATACCATCTGGGAGGATAACTCTACCCCCCACAGCCACAAAAGCCAATTAAGCCAAAGACAACTAAATTAAATCAAACAACGATCAGCCTTGCTGAAGCTCCCAGCTCCTACCTACCTTCCTGTGCTTCAGCTGTTCTTGGGAGATCTCCTAGTTTCATTTTAAAAAAGTTACTAGGTACAATGTCACATGAAATATTAGTTCCTGTTTTTTTAATCAGCATTCCAGGACTCATGTTGCATGTCAGGAAATAAAGAATACTTAACTTCCTTATCAAAATTTATGCTATATTATTCATTTTGTCAGAATAGATTTTTACTCCAAAATGAAATGTGGAAGATTATATTTTTATGCATCAATGACATGGGTTAATAGTCATTTTATGATTATTATCATAAATATCAAAAATATCAAAATTTCTTTTGAGGAATAATCCATTTTCAGCAACTAGAATTGAGTGAGAGTAGTTCACAGTGCAATAGGATGGAAGTACCTAATCAGCTGATTTCAAACAACAGTGTATGATAGATATTTAGAAGAGGAATGAGCTTGATAAAAAAGAATGGTTGACCAGGGAAATTCAAGAGAAATCATTTGTTTATATTCTCTAATGTTAGTCTCATACAAGTTGTTATTTAAATAAATATCTTGATAATGTCATTTAAAAACTATAAATTCTAATCTCCTTTATCTTAAACAGCCCCTTTCACTCTTTGTAATTAGATTTTTTTGAAATTCAAATTTCATACAATATATTCAAAATATTAATTTAAATTTGATTATCAGTTCAATTGAAATTTAACAGGTAGAATAAAACACAATAGAATATTTAAAATTAAGATCCTATGAACTTCTAGGCATGAATTAAGATATTTATATTCTTTAACAAAAACTAATTTAAGATACAACAAAATGGCCAGGCGGGGTGATGCCCGCCTTTCATCCCAGCACTCTGGATGCAAAGGCAGGTCGATTTCTGTGAATTCAAGGCCAACCTGGTCTACAGAGTGAGCTCTAGGCCAGCTGGGACTAAAGGGAGACTGTGTCTCAAAAATACAAAAAAAATATATACCACAAAATGATGAAAACTTAGGGCTTCAGATCTAAGAAAACAATCAATGTGATCATCACAATAAGGTGTTGTTAATATTTTTCTAGGCCCTAATTAATTGCACATTGCTTGTAATAAGGTACCTATGAGCTATGTATTTATGAGATAAATTCCACATTCTGAATCCTTTTTTTTTTTTTTTTTTTTTTTTTTT
>VZQC01014015.1:2496331-2588677 GCA_009823505.1 Rhizomys pruinosus | reverse complement strand
CTTGTATTGCATATATATATATATATATATATATATATATATATATACACATATATACACATATCACTTGAATTGGAGGATTTTTTTTTCCTAAAAGATGTTATGTTTTCCTTAAGGAACTTTTGATTTGAGGGTTCCTCCTTGGCAACCCCAAACAACTATCAATCCTGAACTTTTGTTCCACATGGGGGTCTTTCCCTCCCATGTTCCCCCAAATGAAGTCCAGTGAGCATGTATTCTGTCTCGGTCCCCCTGCACTGGCCTCCATGATACAGTCCAGCTAGTACAGAAATGGCAGTCTATATTCTCACGAGCAGACATCCCCTTAGCTGTTTAGTCCACAAGCTGGGTATCTCAGTAGATCCCATCTGGCATTGAAAGTTTGGAGGATTCTTGGAGAGATACGAGTCCTCAGTCCATATTGTAATGTTTAAAAGCTGTGTCTCATGTCTTTGTGGAGTACCGAAAGCAGTGGCAGCTCCAGAGTTGATGAACTTGCCAGTAAGAATTGAAGACAGGTCTAACTACAGTACACTCTCTTTTTTTTTTTTTCTTTTTGTCTTTTTACTAAGATCAAGTTCTATATCTGCAGTACAGTTTCTCTTGTCTTACTGAATATTTATATCTGATTGTACTTTCCTTTTGGATGCTTAAGGCTACACAGCCCAGATTAACCAAGGTTTTTGATTTCTCAGGGTCACTTGAGGATCTGGTCCTCAAGGGTCTCTCATTTTTGTTTTGTTTTGTTCTGGGGGGTGGGGGACGTGGAAGCGCCTTTCTCCTTTCAGCTTTTCATTTACCAGTTCTATACACTCGAGGACAAAATCAGGTCTTGCTAGACCAGGCTTCCTTTTCTGAAGCATGAGCAGACTTTCCTCTTTATAGACTGGACAATGGATGAAGTCCCATTAGTGGCTCTCCAAGATCTCCCTGAACAGGAAAACTGGTGACCCACATTTGCAGGACATTTCAAGAGATGCTCCCCAATGCATAATCCCCTAAGACTTAGTTGATATATGAGGGCAAGGAACAAATTTATCCCTTAGGTCCCTAGGCCAAATTGGTATGGGCATTAAGTATGGTCATTAAGCACCCAGAAAGGCTGTGTTGCACCAGCCTATTATATTGCACCTATATTAAAACTGTATCCTTTGGAAACAAACTATTTTAATTCCATATCATATTTCTTGATTCACATCTTTCCATTTTAATCCCATATTACTCTTTTTTTAATTTTTATTTATTTCTGTATGTGTATGAATGTACTGTCTGCATGCAGGTTTGCGCATCCTTGTTGTGCAATGCTGCAGACGTGAGAAGAGGGTGTCGGATTTCCCTGGAACTGGAGTTCTCCTGGAATTGGAGTTTCAGACAGTTCTTGACTGCCATGTGGGTGCTGGGGATCGATCCCGGGTCCTCTGTAAGAGCAGTTGGTGCTCTTAACTGCTAGGCCATCTGTCCAGCCCCCCATATTACTCTTAAAGAAGCACACATACCCTCCATCATGTATCAAAAACCAAAGACAGAAAATAAATATTAGGTCAGCTCTAGAACCTGTTTATGGATTCACAATGCAAGAGCACAGTAAACTTTAGATCATGAGAAATATAACATTAATGTTGCTCAGTTTATCTTTTTTTTCTCATTTTGTCTTACAACTAGGTACTTGGTACTATCATCCACAGATGAGGGATACCATTCATCTTTTGTTTTCTAGGATTTTGTTACTTCACTTATCATACAATCTTCTAGTTCCATCCATTTACCTGCAAATTTCATAATGTCATATTTTTATACCGCTTTATAGAACTCCATTGTGTAGATGTACCATATTTTCTCTATCCACTCCTCTGTTGAGGGGCACTTGTGTTGGTTCCAGCTCTTTGCTCTTGTGAAGAGATCTGAAATAATCAAACATGGCTGTACATGTATCTCTGTGATAGGAAGAGTCTGATAGATATATTCCCAGAAGTGGTATGGTAGATCAGGTGGTAGGCTCATTTTGATTCTTTTAAGGGTTCTCTATACTGCTTTCCATAGTGGTTGTCCAAGTTTGCATTCCCATCAGCAGTGGATGAGTGTTCCCCTTTCCCCACACAATATCCAGTATTTGGTATCATTTGTTTTCTTGATCCTTGCCAGCATTATCCGGGTGACATGGAATCTTAAAGTGGTTTTAATTTGCATTTCCTTAATTATTAGGAATATTACACACTTTTAAAGATGTTTCTCAGTTATCTGTTTTTCCTCACTTCTGAAGTCTCCGCTCAGCCCTTTACTCCATCTTTTAAGTGAGTCATTTGTTTTCTTAATTCTTTGTATATTTTTTCTTAATTTTCTTTTTTTTATTGATGCTTTGTGTATATCAGACATCATTTTCCAATTCAGTTCAGGCATATATCCTTTTCCCTTCTCCCCACCGCACCCCTACCCATCCCAGATCATGCATTCTGCCGTAACTTTCTGCATCTTTCTCTGTTTATGTTTTGTTTTGTTTTCATTTTTTTTAAATAAGTGATAATTTGTGAGTACAAGCATCCTTTATGTAAAACCAATTTGCAAGCACTTGTGCCCAAACCCACACAGCTCATGGGTCCCACCATCCAGCAGTGGAGGCTTGTATGTTCAATCAAGTTGATCAAATGAGTGTCCAGTCTATATTGTTGTAGTTTCACCATTTAACCCAATCGTAGCCCTTACATTCTACCGCGCCCCCTCTTCCACAGGTTGTTCCCTAGGCTTAGAAAAGGGGCACAGGTGGATGAGAAGCAAAAGAGTATTCTTTCTCTTGAGCTGTCGTCTTGGTCTCTAGTCAATTCTGGCCGTTGTCTTTCATGGGCTGACAGCTTGGCAGGCATAACCTTTCAATCCTACTAATGAAGCACACGCAATTAGATATATAGGTATTTAAACAGTACTGGAGATCTCTTGAGCCCAGCGGCAGGAAGAGGGGAAGACAGGTAGGAACTGGGTGCCTTGGCGAGCTGATTGCTGATCGTTTGGTCCTGCTGTCTTTGGTTTGATTGGCCTTTGTGGCTGTGAGGTTGGAGTTATCCCCCCAGCTGGGATTAAAGGTGTGGTCTTTGGCTTGATTAGATCTAGTGGCTGTGGGGGCGGAGTTATCCTCCCAGCCGGTATTAAAGCACGCTTGTGTGACTCTTGAATTTGAGATCTTCTGAGCCCAGCGGAAGGTGCCGGGGCGCGGGCTGAAGAGCCCCCCCCCCCCCGCCACTGAGATTACAAAGAAGGATCTGAAGGAGGCAAGCAAAGCCGGCCTTCAACACAGTGAAAGGCATTCAGGACGCACATTGGAATACAGGAAAAGAGAACCCATATGCCAGGATCACGAAGAAGAAACTACTGGAAAGGGCAGGATAATCCACGCCAAGCTTTAACTAACTATGGATGACTCCTGCAGTGGGATCCCCCCGGGGATGCACCCAGACACAGACATCAGAAAACAATTGGGACATACTTAAAGAACTACAAATCATAAAGAACAAATTAAGAACTAAGAAAAGAGAATGAGGACCGAGAGAGAGGATGACAAACTCCGGAATGAAATGGAAACACTGAGAAGATCCCATGCCGAAAAAGAAAAAGAAAAACACGCCAATAACAAAGAGTACAAGGAAGAGAATCGAGAAGCTTCAAAAAGAAATAGAAAACTAATAGAAATCAGAAAGAAAGTGAAAAAAGTAAATCAAACACTCATTCCAATCAGAGAGAAAGGAATGAAAAAGCCTCAGAAGCAGAATGGAGGAAGCAGAAACAGAACAGAAAAATCAGACCGGAGGACAAACACAGAACAACTAAAAAACCNATTTTGAATTAAAAAATATTAAAAATGAAAACAAAAGAAAGGACTGTGTATCAGCATCAGCAATGAGAATATTAATCATTTCATTTGCAGTAAATGATATATGCAAATATACGACATTTTTGTCACCAATATGCATATAAGTATATATATATAATATATATAATATATAGTATGGTAGTGGTGTGTTGTGTGGTTGTGTGTGTTGTGTGTGTTTTATTGTTTTATTGCAACATTTTCTACAAAATCATACAATGGTTCCCAATCAAAGCCAAAACCCCTTTCCATGTTGCAATCCCCCATCAAAACTCTTGCATTACAACATCTAAACTATGTTGTTTCCAGTCCCAAACCCAAACATTTGTTTGTGCAAATAGATGTGCTGGAGTCTAGTCAGAATATCTAGGGATTGTAGGTAATGCAGACTCTTCCTCACCTAACAGTCCTAATAGTCTTAGAGTTATTGTTCGAGCATCCAATACTCACCCATTTTTCTTCCTCCCCTTTGATACCTTGTGTGAGATGGTATGGCTCCTTTGCCTGATACAGACATTGCCACAAGTTTCATGTGAACAATTACAGCCAACTGTAAGTCACTGCTTCTCTATATTCATGAACCAGCCCTGGATCCTATAATCTTCCCGGCGCCCTCTTTCACAATGATCTCTGAGCTGTGGGCAGGTGAGGTTTAATACAGGGTTACTATCAAGGTCTAAACAATCTGCAGACCCCCATTCTTTGAAGCTTGACAAGCTGTAGCCTTCTTTGTATATCACATTCCAAATTTGTTGAGAAGCTTTACTGATGAGAATTGAGGGCTTCACTCATTTTCTCTCTGCCGCTCATTCTGTGTGTAGAAATTCAGTTGTAGATGCAAATCATAGGAATAGAATTATGTATATGTATATACTTCGTGTCTGAACTGTTGTAGAATTCTTCAGTGGCATGCATCTGTTGCAAAGAGTACCTATTTGGTGAATAGTGTACAAAATGTTTGTCAATAAATACAAGATGAGATAGTTACTGTATGGGTAGAAATTTCATTTTTCTAGATCTATGACACCAATATGTTTTTCTCTAGGTTCTATGTCCTCTCTAGGCTGTTCATTCAGTTGAGTTTACAATTGCCCTCATGGATTCACTCCCTTTGAGAGGGTTCTGTGTCCAATTAGATAGCAGTTGAAAATCCCCCAGACAACAATGCCTCTACTGCACTAATAAAGGTAGTGTGTTGGGCAGCTCATCATGGTTGATAGGCTTAGGGGCTGGGTTGTACCACTGTTTGATTTTTCTCCTTGAGCAATGTGTGCGTTGTCTTTCATTGTGAGTGCTTATCTTTGGGGACAAAGGTTCCAGGTCAGTTCCTGTTACATTAATCTAAGCTCTATCTCTGAAGCA
Source organism: Rhizomys pruinosus (assembly GCA_009823505.1). Lineage (NCBI taxonomy): Eukaryota > Metazoa > Chordata > Mammalia > Rodentia > Spalacidae > Rhizomys > Rhizomys pruinosus. The sequence goes on along the minus strand of VZQC01014015.1, from coordinate 2,583,459 downwards.
TATCTTATTCTGAACAGTAAGGCCTTATTTTCTATTTCTGCTAGATAATCAAGAGTTTAGGAGATAGCTTGCTTTGTTTTGAGAGTCACTTGGATTGCTCTCACAAATCACTCAAGGGAAGGTATCCTTTGTCTTGGACTGTGTTCCCTGCCACACAGCCGCCAGGTTCCATAACCCATGAACTAATGTTCAGACAGTGTGGGGTCACTCCGTCAAACGTGGATGTTGACACGTGAACCTCATCCACTGAATTGCAGGGAAAAGGGAAAAGATGCAAGGCAGCTGCCAGCAGCAGTCCTAAACCTTGGGGCCAAAGGCTGATAATCTTTCTCAAGCCCCCCCTGACTCATCTAACAGCTACACTAGACAACACTCTATCAGCACTCCCAGATCCTCCAGGCTGCTCCATTTTGAGCACTCTACAGGCTAACTCCAGGCCATGGCTTGCTTAGCTCTCCACAGCCTAATACCACTAGCACACACTCACTACACACCAGTGATCATGTCATTGGCACTCACTGATTTCCTAGGCTGGCATCTGCTTGATTTCCCCAGCCAAATTCTGCTAGCAAAGACCACAGAAGCCTGATGGGTTAAAAATACATGTGAGTTTGGTCAGGTTTGTTCCTAGATAACTTATTTTTGGTGGTTAATGTGAGTGGGAAATTCTCCTTGTATTCCTTCTCCAATTGCTTCTTATTGGCATAAAGAGGTCATTGGTAACTTTGGTTAGGTTCGTTCCTAGGTATTTTATTGTTTTTGAGGCTATTGTGAGTGGGAAGGTCTCCTTGTATTCCTTCTTCAGCTGCCTACTGTTGGTGTAGAGAAAGGCTACTGATTTTTCTAGGTTTATTTTATATCCTGCCACCTTACTGAAGCTCCTAATCGTTTCTAGGAGTTTCCTGGTGGAGTTCTTAGCATCCCTTAAGTAGACAATCATATCATCAGCAAACAGGGATAGCTTGACTTCCTCTTTTCCTATCAGAACTCCTTTAATTTCCTTTTCCTGCCTTATTGCCCTAGCAAGGGATTCAAGCACTATGTTGAAAAGGAGTGGTGACAGGGGACAACCTTGCCGAGTTCCTACCCTTAAGGGGAATGCTTCTGTCGTATTTTCCCCTTTAGGGATGATATTGGCTGTGGATATTCCTGTATATGGGCTTTGATTACATTAAAATATGATCCCTCCAATCCATTCCCTCTAGGACTCTAAACATGAACGGATGTTGGATTTGTCAAAACGGCTCTTTTCTGCATCAATTGAGTCACTGGATGCGTGCTCCTTACAGTGTTCTTTTGATCTCTTATCAGCCCTCCGCCGCACACTTATACCTGGTTGCTTAGCGCAGCGTGTTCCTTAGGCTTAGACAAAGGGCACACGTGGCAGGCCGCATGTGAATGAGAGGTGTCTATATGTAAAATCCACGGAGGTACACTACTATACTCTGGCATCTAGTTGAGCTTCTGTCCTCTGTGATGAACATAACCTCATCGGGACTTACGTGTCAATATCTGGCTTGTTTCACCCTTAAGTTCATTGCGGCTGACAGGTTGTACCAGTGCAATAAAAGTCCCTTAATGGTTTAGGTATCAGCATGTAAAACCACACGGATTCGACCCTCCTACTTTGCCCATCTACTTGGACAAGAAAGAATAGATTGTAGATCATGAAATTGGAAGAACATATATCAAGCAACTAAACATAAACAATACTGTGATATTCAGGTCTTATACCATTTAAAGCTAAGCCCCTACCTAACAATTAAGTACATAATAGTTTTATAAATTAGAGCCCATATACTTCTAAGTGGTGTCGGTGTGCTACTTTCAGTTCAGAATAAGGGCCATATGCGGACAAAGATTTTAAGTGTGGGATAGGTGATAACTCATGAATTAATAACCACAATTATCACAAGTTCTTCAGAACCGTTACATAATGCAATCACTAGACCTCATAAACGTGTCCTCCTAGAGTCTTCATCTAACTCGATCTCCCTAAACATTCACATATCTACTTCACCGGTCATTACTACAACACCTGTCTATCATGTTGACGCATGAACTGACAGACTAGCACGACATACGTCTACATTCGCGATCAACCTCCTCGCAACCTCCTTAGCGTCCTCTTCAAGGAGGTTCCTTTCTACCGTTGACAGCAGTCACTCTGCTGCTATCGTAGTTACAACATGATAGTATGAGCGCATGAAATCATCTACAGCCAGGCGTAGTGGAGGTGCCGACATAGCAGTACTTGCAGGCATCTACCCTTAATCATCACTAAAGGATACTTTATTCACATCTCCTGCCTAACCTGAATATGAGGGCATGATGTACAGCTTGTTGCGCACCTCCTGCGCATAGGGATCTGATATAAGGTTTTTCTCAAAGGAGAGAGCACAATCAGCTCAGAGATTAGCAAATATCTGCATAGAGACAGACACCATGATTAAACAGGCAGCAAACTGCGCACAATTCTGCGACTATACTGCCGCCTCCTAGCACACTGGATGACTTTCCAGAGCAGAGTTGAGAGTGTTTGACTGTACGTCAGTGCCATCCTGCTGCCCACGGGTCGGCAGGTCTTTTCTATGCATGTCGCCTCATTAGGAGAGAGCCCACAATACTTGCTACTATAAGTGGTCTTTAGTCGGGGCCTATTTATATGGTAACACTCTCTTGAACCCCCGGGACTAATTTATCCCCGCCCCCCCCGCGCCCCCTTACCCAGCCGCCCAACCCCCTGCCTCTCCAACGCCGCGCCCCTCCCTCCCCCGACTCCCTCCGGCGTGTTCCACCCGATCCCCCTCCGATAGAAAAACTACAACAAATATAGAGAAACATAGAGACAACAGCATATTTAGATCAACTTGATGTGAACGAGTGAGGCAAGCCCCCGCTGGTGGCGAGGACGTGGTGGGACCGGCGGCATGAGCTGGTGAGTGGGGTTTGGGCACAGACTGTTGGCGGGAGAGGATTGGGTTTGTACATGAGAGGGATGCTGGTGGTAACTCGCAAAAATATACCTATATGGTTCCATCATAATACAAAACCTTGACATGGTGTACCCGCCCACCGCAAAACTACTTCCAATACATCACCCATTCCCATGATTAAACAGTCAGAGCAGGAGTCATATCGTACAGACAAGAGTGGCTATGGATTTTTAGGAAGCGGTGTACGTTGCTGCGAACTCCTGCTAAGTGGATACTGCGGCCGAAACTGTGAGTTAGGCGTGGGATAGAGGGGGGCCCGGAGGGAACGCGGTGATACTACTTTATGCGCTTGAAGCCTGATATTGGAAACATGGAGGCTGCGTTATTGAGAGAGTATCGCACGATGGCCCAAGCAATCACAATTTTCAAATAACATTTAATGGAAGAGAAAATAAAAAAAGAAAGGCTTTAAGCTGATTTTTTCTAAGTTAGATCTTATTGCATGCCTGCCACCTCCTCCTCATCTGGCTTGAAGCCCTGTTGCAGAGGACTCCGTGTTAATCTCAATGATGGAAGTTTTTCTCTGTTGGCCTGAGATGTTTTGCATAGCCCCTAGTACTTTAGTATGTATAGACTATCCCGGTTATGGCTTAGAACTAATACAGATGATGCTATCATCGCACAATTTGTGACGCCCAGTCTAGTTTGCCAACTCTCGCGTCTCTTTTTTACGCATAATTAGTTCAACCCTTTCTGAATTATAGGCAACATTACTGCTCTATGTCTTTAATTCTCGTTTGTTGACCATTTACATGAAGTAACTGAAGTGTGTAACCACACAATGAAGCTGTCTCGCGGGAATAAGCGCAGGGCGAGGCCTATGCCAGAGGTTCCCCCTGACATTAAGATGTGCACAATGATCCTGGTGAAGCGTCATATCATGTCTAATATGCAAAGGAGCCAATGAATATTGATACTTCCCCATCTATATAAAGTTAGTTTCGAAGAATTAGGAAGGAAACCGCATGACTTATGAGAGAACAGAACAACCGCCCATGCCTCCAGAGGAATGGTAATTAGAAAAGATCCTCAATATATGTACCCAAAAATAGGACCACCTCTAACCCGCAACGGCTAATATATTACAGGAAAATTAACAATGCAGAATACCTCAAGTTAGATTAATTCCATCCCAGAGCTTGCGTGTCACAGACTTAGAAAAAAAATCCTATCCAGTCTCATAATGAGAAACAAAAGACCCCAGATAGCTCAATATGCGATCACTGCAGCAAAAAAAATAGAGGGGGCGGGGGGATGAGTGGTTGCATACCACTATTCAACTATATTAACAGAGGTAACGTATAAAGCCAGATAAAACAGCCATGGTATATGGCACCAAAAAGCCTATAGCAAGCAATGGAACCACGAGATTAAGAGGATCCAAACCTGGACGCACACCTACTATCTTCAGCCACCTCAACAGCAAAGGTGGCCAAGAAGACTCAATGGAGAAAGCAACAAACATCTTTAGACAAATGGTGTTGACTAACTAATTGGATCACCACATGTAGAGAATAGACTGAACTCCTCTTCTCACCATGTACAAAAAATCAACTCGCAACATGATCAGCATAAAGTCCTACAAGACATAGGCAGAGGAAAAAAGACTTTCTAATTCAGACAGCAAGCTGCACAAACAATGAGGTGCATATTAATTGACAAATGGAGACTTTATAACTCAAGAGCTTCTGTACAGCAAAGAAAATCAAACCCAGTTGAAGTGAAGAGATAAACCCACAGATGTGAGTAGAAAACCTTCGACCACTGAGACAGCTGAAGAGTATCAGACATCCAAATCTACCTATTCAACTCGCGTACAAAAGAAAAAAGAAAGCAGGAAGAAAACAAATGACCTACTCATAAGATGGAATGAAAAGATCTTAACAGAGATTTCACAAATGTAAGCCAGTAAAATATGTAAACATGAGAAACATCGTTATGCAAATCAAAACCTACCTTTAAGATCATCTGTATCTCCAGTAAAAACTAAGAATATCCAGAAAATAGAGAAGATACCAAGGCATCGCCATGGGAGGTTGTAGGGGAAATTATGGGGAACAAGCATCCATCAAACTGCATGGCGTAGGAATGCCACAAACGTTGTTGCAACCCAAGTGGTGGAAATGTCAGAATGGAGAACTCGGCAAGAAACCAAGAAAAGAGCTTTACACACCTCGACCCAGTTCCATATCCAACTCCGTGAGGTATTATGACCCACAATAACTAACCATCCTATGTGTAAGAGAACTACAGCACATGCTGAAATGATCTATGAGCCTCTCCATCACAATAGCAAAGAGCTAGAAACAAACCCAGCAAATGGTCCGTCAAAAGTGAACAGAGTAAAGAGAATACCGGAAATGGGTACATAACTTTCACCACAATGGAATATCTAAGCAGCAGTAAAATAAGAAGTATCGACAATAATCCAACTGCCACACTAATTGCAAGGTAAATGGATTGGACACTTGAAAGCACCATAATAGCTCGTAAGTGAGAGAATAAACACGAGTCCAGAAAACAACGGGACTAATGACGATAATGGTATACCCCTTCCATTTTGATAGGACATGACTACCATCGCACCGCATAGATCACTAGATATAGAGACAGGCATCAAAGCTGAAACGGATAAAGCATGTAAATAGTTTATTTATTTTCTGAAAGGCAACTATCCTGCTTACTATAAAGTGACAAATTGGTCTTCCACACTGGCTCATAAACCGAGCAATCATATATCCCTCGACCTCAGCTTATATGGTCCAGGTTCAGACTCTTCAATAGAAATTGACCTGTATGATGTAATCGAGGTTTAATGTACTTCATTAACTTATCAGATGCTCAATATAAAAATTACATAAGGGATATAGAGGAATGTCGCATAATACATAATCTGATAATTATATGGTAGCACTTTCAGGCCGATTACGCATTTCTATCTCTCACAACTCGCTAACTCTCACTATCTTGCGCCCTCTATTTCATATGTTCGAAGTTCACTACATTAGTTGCAGGTATCTTTCTGGTGTTTCCATAATGATGCAAAGTTTGGAGGGAACCACTTTTACCAATGGCTAGATATAAGACTGCCGTTATCCTTCCAAACGTATTGAGTCCGAAAACACTAATCTCACTGTCCCATAGCAAAATAATAGGAACTCAATGCAAATAAATAATTTACTTTAAAAACTGGTGTAATGATGAAGATACATGATACTGCATCAGCGAGACAATAGTATCACGAGGGACAATCCACGCAGAATACTGGTCGTGGTGGTGTGGTGTATTATACTGGCTTAGAAAGGACGCTGTGTGTATCCTAATACTCTGGGAAACTGTAGAAATGATCGATATAATGAAACACATGCTCAAATATCACCGATAATCCAAATACTCAATTATTTAAATAAACCACCATCCAGGCACTGAGATAATTACTAGCTTCGATGGTATTACGTGGTGTTTGTGGGTGGAAGAACCCGTTTATTTACGGGCACAGACTAGTCTCTCCAAGCTTTATTCTATTCCCAGTGTGCAGTCTGACCATGCATCAATGCTAACAGAGGCTTGTGATCTCTCATTAGACCCCTATGAACACATACATGTATCTGCAAACAACTACTATCTCAGTTATTCTCAACATGTGTTCGTGTGCGCCTCTTGTGAATCCTAAAGAGGTGTCGTCACACCGTGGGTGTTTGTTAATCGCTCAGCAAATTTTTCGCTGGTCCATTTATATATGTCGCAGAGTCCAGTACCGTGTCCAAACAGAAACAAGCCAATCTACCGCTCTAACTTCTGAGGCCTACTGGCCTCACCGTAGGAAAGCATAACATGGTACGTACTTTTTCAGTATTTATAAGGACAAGTGATATGTTCGTCGAATACCTTTTATACTACCCTCGCGACAGACACTCCATGAGTTGTGATCATCACATTACACTCTTGGGTATCCTAAAGCGCGCTTGCCCGCCCTCCACTTATTAGATCTCTAATTCCCTCTTTTACATTAGGTTCGCGTGTTCTCTTCACCCCATCCTTCACTATTGGTCTACACCGCAGTGAACATGCGAGCGCCCCATACATACAAAACCCTACCCATCCACATCTCCTCATTCTGTTGCACACAACATCACACCAACAAAGATGCCCCTCGCCCAGAGTCCTATACACCTCCTGACCGTGTCTATCCAAAGAGCAATACAGAGCGACCTCGACAAACCTCGCCTGACCTCTCCTCTAGTAACATCTGTTCTCATTATACAGCATAATGATACTCACCTCGTTATTTACTACAGGAAGTGGCTATTTTTTCAGTTCATATTTCATATGAATCCAGCCCTTTGTCAAGGTTATCTCTTATGTGCACTCATAGGTGTATAAATAATTCATGGAGACTCTCCAGAGTTGATAATCACACTCAATTATGTGAATATTAATAAAACTGAAGATCCAAATATTAGCACGAGTAACTCATACAATATTACAAGCCATCACTTTCTATATTATTTTAGTATCTAATATGTAGGTATTCCAAGAAGACAATCATTATTCGTTGAGCTGTATAGGGGAAAACCTAGTACTATTTTTCTCAGTGAATAGTTATAGTTCCACTATCAGTCTATACTGTTCATCACCACTTGTTATATGCACTGATTACTAGTAACTTAAGACTCCCTACGCTTCTTACGCATCATTTATAGTTACTAGAGAGGTCTCGAATTCTCCATATTGCTGTATTACTTTATAGTACCTCTTACGCAACGCGATTCAACAACCCACATTAGACTTCTGGTAGATTAGTGGTTATCTTATGACAAGTATGCAGTGAGAAGTGACAGCTTGCTTGGACAGTCAGTAGCACCATGCAAGAGGTCATGTTAGATGAATGATCATATAGGAGATAAGAATACTCCCGCTAAGATAATCCAAGGTATTCTAAGATTCTCTAGTGTTCGAAGCTTACGTACCAAACTATGAGTCGCTATCATATCTTTACAGATGGCAATGCTGGGACACGTCATATCTGTAACTTCAAAAGCTCTGTTACACTCGCAAAATGGACAAGACCTTAGATGTAAAATTGATTGTTCCAAGTAAGCTGATCTGGGGCTCCAAGCAAACGACACCACCCTATGGAGTAGCGCGAGAGGCAGGTCAACTTTGCTGTGTCCTACTACGCTATTCAGACATTACATTGTTAGTATCTTAGAACCAAGACATGTTACATCTGATCCAGTGAGTGGTAACAAGCGTGATCAATCAATAAGAAGATCTATAAGAAGATAATAGATAAATCGAAGAGATTAATCTAGAAAGATAGGATCTCATAGAGCGTCTAGAGAACCATTACACTGAGATAAAATAGTTGAAATGAGAGTTTTACACGGACGCTAGTAACTTACTCATCCTAAGAAATATTGTTGTGATTTATTTCGTTTTCAGAAACATATTCTCTAGATATAACTTAAGGGAAATTGCTAAGATTAATACCCAATCACAATCTCCATACCCTGGTCTTTTTATTCACCTTATTACTCCAATGTAGAGGAAGTGCTTGTTTGACTTAGGATTTCTATGGAGATCACGAATATATAGTCCAATGTGCACTAGGATTTCAGAGTTAGTGGAAATGAATAATCATACTGACCCATATGCAGTAAAATCAACATCCCTGACTAAGACTGTAAGTGATGGTGCTGAGTGAAGAATAACCTCTTATGTGTGACTCACATCGAACTCTCCCGTAATTAGCTCTTTGACGGACTTCTTGCCTTCTCAATCCGGATCCGCCTATGTCCATTATCCCCCATCATACACCTGGAAGCTTTGGTTGCATATTTAAATTAAAGTCCCTAACCTAAGATACCCAAACAAGTTGTATCACTGTGGCAATAAGCATAGCCTCGAGAGACATCCACCTATGAGTTGGTAACGCCAGTGTATTATTTATGTACTAGTTGTACCTATTGGGAATGCGGCTTAAATCTATGGGTTCCTAGGTGCCGATGTTGATAGCAGGCTATTCTGGTGTAGTTCCTCTCTCGTGATGGCTCAGTTAGAGTTTACTAGATACTGGTTTGGAAGTCTCCTACTTATGTGAGAGAGGTTTGTGTTCGGACATTTGTACAATTTGCCCACACAAGAATGCCTCGTGTTTGATAGTCTCTCCTACTGGAACGTGGAGTTAGATACCATGTTCATCCAGGCACTCAGTTCTTGCAAGATGCTGTCTACCCGGGGGTGCTGGGACCAAACCCATCTGTTCTCTTCTGCTCCCTTGTGTATTTCAGTATGGCAGGTCTGTCTGTCGAAGCTCCTTCTCACGGCTGGATAATGTGTACTATACCTCACTGTCCATGCTCTCTCGTAGTCAGTGCATTGTATTTCATATTAATGTTGAGCGGCAATACATTCAGAAGTTCAGCGAACGGATGATATGGATATATGAAGATGTATCCCCTCAATTTCATTACGCGTACTGCAAAAATAGGTGCATTCCTATTATCACTATATATTGACAATATCGATGTGAGCAAATTGAAGGCCAGCAAGGTATTAGTTCTAATGCCCTTCATAAGAAGATGGGGTAAGCACTTCATCTGGTTATTGTAGCCACTCGTGAAAATATAGAGGTTGCCCATTAACCTCACTCTATGAATTGCTAGTGGTAGGAGACGATGGCGCGCGCTAGGTTAGTGGAGACACATAGTCTTGATAATAAATGATTGCCTGCGAGAACGCTGGATATGTATAGTGAAATATGCTCATTCTAACAATAACTATCAATACCAATAATATGCCTAACGGTTAAGCCCTCCATCTCTAAGAACATAGCCATTACATTTCATCGTATATAATATTGTTAATATTTAGAGCCAAAATAAAATTTATATGTAATTAAAAATTGAAAGGTTTTGGTCCCTAGTAAGGCAAACTAGCTATGGCCAAAAAGATATTTCGAATGGCTTTTATTAAACTCTGGACAAAATTAATGCGTAAATGCGACCCTATATGTGACTTATCATATAATAGTCCTAACAAATATAAAGATAAGGGATCCTAACTGGGAGCTAACGTAGTATCTATTCAATAATTCTCTTTACAGTTAATATATCAATCTATAAGTTCCTAAATTTATTCGGATTTAGCCCTTTGCCTGCTCACGCTTGAAGTGATGAGATTAAGAAATTTGTATAGCTTCATGCATGTTATTATTGTACACAAATAGCAGCTGCCCGCGCTTATATAGCAGTTTTTTTTCCATTGTTAATGTATGCGGCCATGTGATTGGTTCTATGTTGCCTTCTCCAATTACTTTATAAAATTCACTCGAAGTCCTCTATCTGGATGAGACTGATCAAGAGTCATTTGAAAGATACGTTTTAGTAGCGATAAGATCTTTGGTGATCTGCTCGGATACTCTCGCTCAGCACTAAGTACAAAATCTGAATTAGCACAAAGGACACCAGAGAGGTCCAATTACTGTTATAAAAAACGTATGTCAAACGATGTTAGTCACTATGCTCAAACTCACTTCTCATAATGATTGTAAAATATATTATAAAAGTATAAATGAGGTAGTCAATATATTAACAATTCATGTACAAATTTAGTGAGGAAGACAAATATTATAACATCGAATATTCAAGATTAAAATTTTGATAACTCAATAACTGATGAACTATTTACATTAGTAGTCTCATTCTCTTTCAGAACAATGATGGTTAAAATTATAATTGTAGTATAGGTATGATATACATGCGATTGTATCCTGTCTGATATAGTTCAGATAATTCACACATCACTAGGTAAGGATAGCGACTCGATATTATATTTACTCCAATTGAAATTGACCCAGGTATTACGCAAACGAGCAATAATTATGTTCGTTTCCGCAGCTGGTGGTACCATTCTTGTCATGGAGTTTATTATGGAAAATTATTTAATTCTGCGTGAACTTTAACCCATAGTGGCCGTATTAATAGTAAAAAATCATGCCAAGCACTATGACATCAACAATTTACATAAGAAATCAACATTATTCTCAAACGACATACAACAATACAAAATAGTATAATATAATATCCAATTAATATTAATCTAGATATTGTCATCTCCTCAATTAATATTTAATCACTTTATAAATCTAAATTGTCAGGGAGGTTTTGAGAGATAAACTTGCAAGTTTAAATGCCCTGGAATGCTCTTATGTAAGGAGTTCCAGGGTTCCATGTCTCCACAACATCCACATAGCAGCTCACAATGATCAGTAATTCTAGTTAGAGGCGATCCAACCTCCTCTTCTGACCTCGCAGCCATTGCAAGACATGGGTACACTTGGCACACATTGCAGGCAATACACTCATACAATAAAATTAAATAGAAATGAAAAAACAGCTAATGTTATAAAATAATTAGAGCTAACATGATGTAATGAATAAGTGTCAGGTAAGCCTTCTTTGCAGCATTTTGCTTTTAAACTTTATTCTACTGGAATTGTCAGTTTTGCAAGTGAAATGGATTTTATGAATAAAATTATTTGCACAGGCAAAATTTATCAATGCACAAAAAAGGGCATTAATTCTTAAGGCATTTTTCAGTATAAAGTTACCTTAGGGAAATTCCATGTCAGCTGAAATAATATTCAGCATTTTAGACTGGGGAATCCTTAAATCCATACAGGCTAAATTCACCACAAACAAGCAAGATCCTTGGGGGCTGGAGGGATGGACTACAGGTTAAGAGCCCCGACCGATCTTGCAGAGGAACAGTGTTTGGTCCCCAGCACCCACAGGGTGGCTGGGAACCGTCTGCGTAACTCCAATTCCAGGAGAACTCCAGTCGTGGGGAATCCGACACCCTCTTATTGACTTCCACAGCAGCATGACACGGGTTCACGACCTACATGCAGACAAAGTTCATTCATTCACATTAAAAAATAAATAAAAAAACATAGCTGTCAGTATCTTTGCAGTAAGTTGGTCTTGTGGGTATATACCAGGGTGGTATGACTGGGTCAAATGAAAGGACTCATTTTGAGTCTTCTACAGGGTTTCTCCACACTGTTTTCCACAAGTGGCACTGTACAAGTTTACATTCCACCAGCAATGGATGAGTGTTCTTTTCCCACAACCTCTCCAGAACTTGGTATCATTCGTGTTCCTGATCATAGCCAGTATTATTGGGGTAAGGGTGAATCTCAGAGTCGGTTTAATTTGCATTTCCTTTAATTATCAGAGATGGTTGAACACTTTTCTTAAGATGTTTCTCGGCCATTTCTAACTCCTCCTCTGTGAAAGGCTCTATTTCAGATCTTTGCTCCACTTTTGGATGATTTCATTTGTTTTCATTCTTCTTGTTTTTTGAGTAGCTTGGGTACTCTGGAAATTAATGCTTTGTCCAGATGTATCTGCTGTGAAGGTTTCCTCCCACTCTGTGGGTCTCTCCTGCACTTCTTTATGCTTCTTTTTTGATGTACAGAAGCTTTTGATGGTTTAATGGGGTCCCATTGTCAATTGTCGATCTTATTTCTTGTGCAGCTCTGTTACGATTAAGAAGCTCTTTTCCTACACCTATGTCTTGTAGCTCTGCTGCCAAGCTTCTCTTCTATCACCTCCCGAGAGTTTGGGGTTTGACGTTGAGGTCTTTGGTCCATCTGGAAGCTTGACCTTTGTTACAGGGTGAGAGGTAGCGGGTTTAATTTCATTCTTCATACCAAGTGGTGATCCAGTTTGCCAGCACGCTTGCTGAAGAATTGCTGTCTTTTCTCCATTGGTCTTCTTGGCCCCCCTTGTCAAATATGACGGTGGCTGAAATTGTATTGAGCTCAGGTTGGCGATCTTCAGTTTTATTCCATTGGTCAACTGGTCTGTTTTTGTTTGCCAGTACCGGCTGTCTTTAGGACTATAGCCCCATGTAGTATTAGTTTGATGTCTGGTATAGCGATCCCCCCTGTATTGCTCTTTCACTCAGGGTAGCTTTGGCTATTTCGGGGTCTTTTGTTTATTCCAAATGAAATTGAGGATTTTTTTTTTCCAGGCCTGTGAAGAAACTCTTGGGATTCTAATTGGGATCCGCATTAAATGTGTACACTAGTTTGGTAGGATGGACATTTTTACTATATTTATTTTCCCAATCCAGAGCATGGGAGGATTGTTTATTGCCCAGCTCTGTTCACAATAGCAAAAAGCTGGAACCAGCCCACGTGCCCTTAACTGACGAGGCGATAGAGAAAATGTGGTACATGTTATACAATGGAATACTCCTGCAAGGAGTAAAGAGGGACAAACATCATGAACTTTGCAGTGGTAACTGGCATGGAGCTGAAGGACATTTATGTTATGTTGATTGAAGTAACACAGTCCAGAAAAACAAACGAACAAATGGTGTCCCCTCATATGTGGATTGCTATAGTACCAACAACCCAGATATTAATATTTCTCATTGAGAGGCATGCATAGTAAAAGAACAACAGAAAGACTCATCAGAAAAGCGGACCGAAATGGTGAATTGGGAAAGGGGGGATGGGTGGGAGATGGACAGGGTGTATATTCGATTAATGGATATATAATTGACGTGAGTTAAACAAGTACCCAGTTTTGCCTAGACACTGCTTACAGGACACATGGTGTTTTAGGACTTTAGTAAAAAGTTAAAAAGTAAACATGTTGTATATTAAACAAACATTGGTTTATAGATTCTGATAAAAACGGTAATGCATTTGACTTAAATGGAGATATAATTCGATGTTGCCCACATTTGCTTTACATAAATCTGTTTAGAGCAAGACTTATGGGGATTGACACATACAAATGTTTTCTATAATATCTCTGCTTTACAGTATCACCTTGTAGCATCTCTTTTAAGATTGATCGATAGTAAGTTTGCTCCAATGTATCATATATAGTCAACCCAAAACAACATGGGTGAATTTGATGAAATCAAATCAAATTTGATGAAATTTGACTCCACCCTATAGTCAAGTATAATACAACTGTCTTCTTGAGACTCATACGCTAAAAAAAAGGGGGGGGGGATACAGAAAGACATGAAAACCTTTTCATCAAACCCTTGCAATTCAAATCTTAAAAACTAACTATGGGAAAGATTTGTGCTCCAAACAGGACAAAATGTCACCACTTAACGGCTGAGAAAGAAAAAGATACAGGTTTGCACTTGGTAGGATGTACCAAAAAGGGCCAACTGAAAGGCCTGACCCCGTCTGTAAAACATTCAAAGGAAGAAAAGCTCAGATTGCCATAAACATCGAAACCCTCTGGGGATTCTACATGTAACAACTATTATAATGAGTCCTATGAAACTTACCTTCTAGGTGCCACAAAGGTTCTGAATGAGAGACTTTCTTGCCTTCCCCCCCATAGAACAAGAGAAACATGAGGATGATGAGGTCCGCCTCCCCAACGTAAATTGGAGCCAACTTATGTAGAGGTAATCTCTTATAAAACCGGGTTAAAACTGCTTTCTCTCTCTCAATTGACTACTAGACATGGGAACTGTGGAAAGGACTACTCTCTGTTCAGAAACAAATATAACACTAAAGTCCCTAGGGCATATTGCACTCAGGCCAAAATATATTTAAAATACCAGAGCTCTGACATCAGCAATGGATTGTTTACCAAGGTGGATGTTGGCCAGGGGATCCAAGGCCGCACAAAAGGTAAGGGCTCCTTGCCTCTAAGTTGGGATACCTACAGGACGAGAGGCAATAAGAACCTGCTGACGAAGACCTGACAGTTAACATGGAGGGATGTATTGAGACCACACATGCAAGTGTACCAATGGCACTTCTCTGGAATGCCAGAGAGGTTACCAAGGCCACTAAACCAATAAAGCAAATATGGGTTATCTCCTGAGTCAAGCAAGACTCACCGTCAGCACCAGCTACACCTCACCTGCCTGGAAAATTACTGTGCAGCAGAGGCAGCCATTGTGCCTGTATATCCCAAACCTAATTGGCTATTGGCTCTCCCCTTGGAAAAATAACCCATGGCTGATGCCACAAGCTACATCCTCTACAGGGTTAGGAGATGTTATAAGCCACAGTAAGACCCTTGTCATATTTAAAAGGGAGAAAAATTGTAGTTCATGGATTAACATATCCAAACATACAGATATCATAAGCCACAGTAAAACCCCATCATATTTAACAGGAAAAAAAAAAAAAACCTTATATATCTAATTGCTTGTTCTATCATTAGTAGGGATCGAAAGGTTATTCCCATGGGAGCAAAACTGTCAGCCCATTGAAAGGAAACAGCCAGAACTGACAGAGTCCAAGTTAACAGCTCCAGAAAGTGAGACTGTTTTCCTCTCATGCACACCCTGTGCCCCTCAAGCTAGGGACAACCTGCAGGAAGAGGGGACGGGGGTAGAATGTAAGGGTTTGATTGGGTGTGTAATTGTGAACTACAGCCAAGTATAGTCTGGACACACTATTGATCAACTTGATTGAACATACAGTCCCCCCCCTTCGGATGTGGACATGGCTGTGTGGGTTTGGGGCACAAGCTGAGTTGAGATAGGTTTTACATGAAGGATTTTGTACTCACATGGAATTATCACCTTAATTGCTAAAAATGAGAAAACAAAACAAAACTAGAAAAGATAGCAGAGATGAGAACTTATGCACAGCAGAATGCCATGATCTGGATGGGTGGGTGGGAAATGGGGGGGAAGGAAAGGGGAATTAGCCTGAACTGAATTGGAGAAAATGTATGTAATGAAAAGATACCATAAGAACTCAATAAAAAATAATAATTAAAGTTACAAAATAAAGGAATGTATCTAGGCTTAGAATTCATTTCACTGTCATCAGTGGGTGCCTGAATGGCTCTTGGAATTCAATAAATGCTTGGAATTAATAAAAAAAAAAAAAGAAAAAAATAAATAAATAAATAAAAAATGCAATCTTTCAGTTTCACTGATGGGATCACCAAGTATATCTTAATTTGATCTTATATTTAATTATATATTCACCTTGTATCAGGTCTCTCAGTATTATTTTCTGACAGGTGAGATAAAAATTTGATTTTCCATAGAAATGATCTTCAATTTTCTTCCTAAAGTGAATAGTTACTGTGAACACATGAATCATAATTGAAAAGGATAAATATGCTAACACAATAGAGTAAATTTTAAGATTTAAGGCTGTCCTCGACGTGAAACCCAAAACACTGGAAGAGATCGAGAGAAGAAAACGTTGGCAGCAAACCATAAAAAGATATAGACATAGGGAAAGACTTCTAAATCAGATAGCAGAAATGGTCCAGTCTTGTAAACTCATCTGCCCGGATACCTGATGACAAAAGATCTTGAATTCAAACTATGAATTCAAACTATGTTGCGCTACATCATGAAACTTTGTCTCATAAAACAAACAATTTAAACAAAGATTACAAAAAAATATACCAAAGCCAAACAATTTAGATAATAGTATAAAACATATTCTGTGAAAATTCTATCTAAAATAGAATCGAGAAGAAATTTTTTAAAGATTTTATAAGGCCTTAGTTTCTTATTTTTTGCGCAGTGTCTCCCTTATAGCCCCAGCTGGCCTGAAACTCAACCTGTAGACCAGGCTTGGCTGAACTCACAGAGATCAGACCGTGGCCTTTGGCCTAAACCAGATGCTAGGATTAAAGGCACACACCACCACCATCTGGCTTAAAGACAGTTCTTAAGCCACCATGTGGGTGCTGGGAATGAAACCCATGTCTCTGCAAGAGCAGTGGTGTTCTTCGCTAACCACTGAGCCCATCTCATCCAGCACACCAAGAAAGGAAATTTTTAAAAATTAACTAGAAATACTAGAATAAAGAGATCAAACTAGTAATCAAAAGATTTCCATGAAGGAAAGCATAGTAAAACTTCATCACTGAATTATAACAATCATTTTAAAATATTCTCAAACTCTTGTGAAACATAGAAAAGAGTATTGCATAATGCATTTGAAGAGGCAAGTATTGTTCTGAGGAGAAAGAAATCATCACAAGTAAACAAAGTTTTCTATAATAATCCTTGAAAATACAGATTTAGTGGTCTGTGGGTTTGATGAATGGGAGCGCCTAACTTTCTGGTAATATTTCCCACAGTCCTTGGATTCCATCCTAACATTGCAATGAATTATAATATATATAAGTATAATAAATATATTATAATATATATATATATCATTGCCATAAATATATAAATTCATATATATATATATATATATATATAATATCGAATTTATATATTTCATATTCATCTAAATAATGAGCAAAATTTCAGCTGTGTATTTCCTTGGCCCATTATAAATTATGATGAAATAGAATTTGTCCTAATAGCAGAAGGGAAAATCTGGTGAATCCTCTGTCACATACAGAAAATTATTTGACCTAACATAGCAATAGAAAGTAGATATATGTCTGTCCAGTTAGTCATTAACTCAGTCAAAAATTACAGAGTAGATGTATCCATGAGCCAATACCTGGAATTAAGTTAATTTTTCTTCAACAGAAAGCCAGCTTCGCTTTTTAATTTAATAAAACCAAGAAGCATACCGTCCTGTCATTTGCAAAATGATGTGCCCTCTATTTTAATGTTATTCAAAAGTCGATCTTCATTTGTCAGGGTAGCCCAACAGAAACATATTAAAAATCCATTTTAGTGATTGACACTGCTAATACATTACCAAAGCAGGAAATTTAGGAGACACTTAAATGGCCTCCCAAAATACATGTCTGACAGCAATGAGATAATTTTAGAGAAATTATAGCAACTTGACACCTTAATTAAGCTGCTAAGGCTCCAGTGTTTTTTACGGACATTGGTGGCAAGTAATTACTTCTCCAATGTGAAANAACATCCAAACTATATAAACTCCTCAAAAAAACAAAGGAGGAAGAAAACAAATGACCTACTCAAATGATGGAATAAAAAGCTGAACAGAGATTTCACAAATGAAGAAGTAAATATGGCTGAGAAACATCTTATGCAAATTAAAACCACCTTAAGATTTCATCTTACTCCAGTAAAACTAGCTATTATCCAGAAAATAAAGGATACCAAATGCTGGGGAGGTTGTGGGGAAAAGGGGAACAAGCATCCACTGCTGGTAGGAATGCAAACTTGTGCAACCCCAGTGGAAAGCAGAATGGAGAACTCTCAAGAAACCAAAAATGAGCTTACCACCTGACCCAGTCATACCACTCCTGGGTATATACCCACAAAACTCATCCTATTGCAGAGATACATGCACATCTATGTTTATTGCAGCTCTCTTCACAATAGCAAAGAGCTGGAAACAACCCAAGTGTCCCTCAAGTGACAAGTAGGTATGGAAAATGTGGTACATCTTCACAATGGAATTTTATGCAGCAGTAAAGAAAGATGACATAATGAACTTTGCAGGTAAATGGATGGAACTTGAAGCCATTATGCTAAGTGAAGTAACACAGTCCCAGAAAAAGCTAATGACGAATGGTATCCCTCATTTGTGGATGCTACCACCAAATCCATAGTTGACAGGCACGCTGAGAAAAGATGTTATATTTATTTTTATCTGAAGGCAACTATGCTGTTATAAAGTGAATTTCTTAATGGGCTCTAGAATTAACTGACCACTTATTTTCAGACTTCATAATTGTGGTATATGTATGGAGGTTATGTATTCATATTTTAGAGTAATATAAAATTAAAGGGAAAAATGTGAACTAAATATATTTTGGAATTAGCATACAATTTATTTTCAAAGGTCATAATTTTGGTATATATGTGAAGTATACATAGGCATATTTTTGGAGCAATACAAATGGAGGGAACAACAATGACAAAAAGACTGGATCAAAGACCTGAGTGAAACAACCTCTGCCCAAAGAATAAACCTCTGCAAAGTAAAACTTTAAAAAGAATGAGAAAAAAGATGGAAGACAAGTATCACAGAATGCAGGAACTGGGGTGGGGGTAATGGAAAAGGGAGTGTGTCTAAATTGGACTGAGAAATGATGTATGAAACACACAAAACACCAATAAAAATATTTTATTAAAAAACACACATGAGATAATAACAGCTGGAGGTTCCTGTTTTGTGGTAGGAAGAACCCGTTTATTTACTCACAGCATTAAGTTATTATTCCCAGAGTGACATCATATCACAGGGCTTGCTTTCAGACCCCTGCCTCATGTTCTGCAAACAACACAAGTACATGTGAGTGCCTTTAATCCTAAGGTGGTCTCACGTGTTTGCTAATGTGGGCAAATCCTGCCTAAGGCCAGGTTTCAGTGTAAACAGACAAGCAGTTAATTTAGCACAATATAGCTACAGGTGCCTTCTTTTTTTCATATAAGACAGTGTATGTGAATTTCTCATGGGGCCTCAGGGGTATCACATTACACTCTGGGTTTCCTAACCCCTTGAGGTCCAATTATCTCTATACTTTCTTCTTCCTTTCTCACCACCCATTTGTCTACCCAGTCACATCACCCCCATCATCCCCACCACCCTCTCTCCTAACCTTTCACACCTCCCAACATGCCCCCCCAATTATCACCTCCTCCTTCTTTCCAAACCCAACACCTCCACCTTCCTGACCTCTCCTCTAGTAACATCTGTTCTTTACTGTCTCCCTGTTTCAGGAATTTTCTTTTCCTTTACCTCTTTTCAATTTCATTGCTCCTGGTGTTATATCTGAATATATATATATATATATATATATATATATATATNTCCATGCTCATAGATTAGAAAAATCTCCCCAATCCCTCATCGCTATCAACTAAATGACCCATCTAACCCAACCTTTCCTTCCCCTTGGTCAACTTATCCAGATTTGTACACCACCTGCAATACCATACTTACGAAATTTTCACATCGAGCTCCTTCTTCCTCCTACCAGTTACTTAGGACCACACCAAAAACTCCTACTTAGTTCATTATGGAGACCAAAGGATCCCCAGGTATGAACTAAACGCTCAACCCTGAGCTCAAATACTATGGAAACAATACAAGGGGAGGTCCATTACCAGGCTTCAAACTATATGACAGGGCTACAGTCATAAAAAAAAAAAAAAAACAGCCTGGTATTGGCACCAAAATGGCCTATAGATGACCACATTCTGGAACCCAGAATTTTTGGTATGGATGACAATACCGCGCCCCCCCCTGACCCCTCTATCTTCCGCCACCTCCTATATTTAAGCAAAGTGGCCTACGATACGACTCAATGGGGAAACGCACAACAGCCTGAGCAAATCTCGTGTGGCTGACATATAACAACTGGCATCCACCCACATGTAGCAGGATCACGAATAATGCCGACCGAAAAACCCTGCCGCCTGCACCCAGGGATCAAAAATTAACCTCCCAAATGATTCAAAAAGTCACCTACAATAGACACATAGCACTAGGAAAACAGACTTCTCAAAGAGACAGCCACGCCCGGCAATCCACAAATACACTTCGTAGCGCGCCAATGCAGGGTACCCAACCATGGGACCTTACTTAAACGTGTCATTCCACCCAGCCTTACCCAAGACACGCTTCTTTCGTACAGCCACCACACCCCCCGCAGCAAACCCCCACTAACCAGGGGGAACGTGAAGATTGAAAACACCCACTTTATGCATGGGGACCGAAAACCCTGGCACCCCAGGGCACTACATCGGATCTAGAGTCAGCACACATTCCCCAAATAACTATATAAACTCTCTCAAAAAAAAAAAACAAAGAGGAAGAAAACAAATGACCCCTACTCAAATGATGGAATCAAAAAGCCCTGAAACCTTTATGATTCCCCCCCTGATTCAACCAACCATGAAGACATACATATGGCTGAGGAAGAAAATTCTTATGCATAATTTAAAACCACCTTAAGATTTTCTCTTACTCAAGTAATTCAAAACTAGTATTATCCAGAAATAAAGTTGATAACAAATGCTGGGGAGGTTGTGGGTAAAGGGGAACGCTCATCCACCGCTGGTAGGAATGCAAACACTAACCTCTGTGTCCAATCCCCAGGAAAGGCAGCATGTGAGTGAAAAACTCTCAAGGAAACCAAAAAATGCGCTTACCACCTGACCCAGTCAATCACTCCTGGGTACATAGCCACAAAACTCATCCTATCTGTAGAGATACATGTTCATCTAGGTTTATTGCAGCTCTCTTCACCAAAATAGCCAAAGAGCTGGATTGAAACAACCCAAGTTGTCCCTTTCAAAAGTGACATAAGTAGGTACGGAAATATTGGTTTACCTCTTCACAATGGAATTTTTACTGTCAGGAAGTAAAGGTAAAGATGATCCCATAATGAACTTTGCAGGTTTAAATGATGGAACTGGACAGCCATTTGCTAAGTGAATGTACACAGTAGTAGTAAGTAGTACCACAGTCCCAGAAAAAAAAGCTACTGACCGAATGGTATCCCTCCTTTTTGGATGCTAACACCAAATCATCAGATGAAAGGCAAGCTGAGACAACCGATGTTATTATTTTATTCTTATCTGAGGCAACTATGCTGTTATAAAGGTGAATTCTTTAATGGGCTCTAGGAATTAAACTGGACCACTTATTTTTCAGACTTCATATATTTGGCTTGTTATTATTGTATGGGCGTTTTTTTTTTTTGTATTCATATTTTAGCGTGTAGTTAATTATAAAATTAAACGGGAAAAATGTGAAACTAACTATATTTTGGACATTGCCTACCATTTATTTCAAAGGTCATAATTTTGGTAAATAGTGAAGTATATCATCAGGCATCAATATTTTTGGAGCACAATACAAAATGGGACCTCGGGGAAAAAAAACAATGACAAATTACACTTCGATTCATCTAATAGACCTGGTGAAACCAACAGTTCTGCCCAAAGAATAAACCTCTGCATAAGTATAAATACTTTACTAAGAATGAGAAAAAAGATGGAAGACAAGTATCACAGAATGCATGAACATTGGGTTGGGGGGGCATGGAAAATGAGTTTAGTGTTTTGTCTATTGGACTGCGCAGAAAAGGAGGGAGGATCACACAACAAAAACCACCAAGAAAAATAGGTTATTAAAAAACACACATGGAGAGAATAAACAAGCTGGAGGTGCCTGGGTTTGTTGGTGGTGTGGTAGTGGTAAACCGTGTAGGATACAGCTGAGTTAAGGTAGGAGTAACTGGCGGGAATCATAGCACAGGGCTGCTTTCACGACCCCGCGCGGTGCGGCAACACAACACAAGTACATGGTGAGGTCCTGGAAGCCGAAGGTGGGCGCTAGTCGGGGGTGCGAAGGGGGGCAAAGCCTGGGCCTAAGGCCATGGGGGCAGGTGGAAACCGGGACAAGCAGGGAAGGGAGCAACAAGAGAGCGACAGGGGCCGGCGGTGGGCAGAGAAAGGACAGGGTATGTGGAAGGGGGCATGGGGGCCGTCAGGGGGGAGTAGTGCACAGGTGATCGCGGGTGGCCGAACCCCGGGAGGCCAAGGGAGCGCGAGAGGGGGGTGCCGGGGCTTCTGACCACCCAGGGGGCTGACCCAGTGTCACAGCTACCCCAAGAGCCCCACCACCCCGCTGCGCCCGAACCGGGCACCCCGTCCCCGAACAGCCCCCCCCAAGGGATGCACCGCCGTCGTGCGGTCCAAACCCAAACTTATAACGCACCTCTGGGCCGGACCGCGCCGCGAGGAAAATGCGGTGGCGGGACGGGCTCCCGGGGGCAGGATGGGCGGGGCCTGTACCGCGGTGCAAGGGCAGGCGCGGTGGGAGAGGGTCGGAAGAGATAGATAGATATTGAGAGGAGAGAGAGATATAGAGAGAGATAGACAGAGTGCGCGGTTCGTAGGAGTGACGAAAGACTCCATGGAGATTATGAGGCCACCACAGGTGCATGCTGACAGGCACGATAGGGCGTGGGAAAGTGAGGTGGTTGCTCAGTGCGTACGAGCTGGGGGGCGGAGACGCAGCAACAAACATTGAGGAGACAGGCGAGGTTACAGGAGTGTTGAGGCCTTTGGATCTAGGCAGGGTATGTCAACTGGGTATAGGTGTAGTACATAGGGGCGAATGATGTTTTCAGAGTTTCTCCACACGCCTTCCATAGTGGCTTGCAGTTAGTAGTCTGTATCTTCCGATCTAAGAGTGAATGAGGTGTTCCACGTGGCCTACCCCACCACCGGACAGCAGCGGGGGCCTGGCTAGGGTCAGTGGAGTGTTGAGCAGGGGGGAGGGGCGGGGGGCGGGTGTTTGGGGGTGGGCTGGGGGGGGCGGGCGGGTAAGATGGGGTAATGGGGGTAGCTGAAGGGCGGCAAATTGTACTAGGATGGGGGATTGAGGGGTGAAGGGGGCTGTTTCTGAGTCCTAGGTTTATTAGTGGGGGGGAGAATGAGCGGCATAGCAAGGCCCCTGTCGTTTTGTGGCGTGTTTCTTTCTTAGTACTCGGGTTTATTTCGGGAGTGGTTCTATTATGAATATTAATCCTCTGCTGGATGTGTAGCTGATAAATATTTTTCTCACTCACTTGTTTTCCTCTTCATTTTCTTACCTGTTTCTTTTTTGTACAGAAGCTTTGTAGCTTAATTAAGTCCTACTTACCAATTGTTGACCTTAATGCCTGAGCATCTGATGGCCCAATTATTATGTCATTTCCTAGGCCTTTATCATGGATTGTACAGCCTATGTGTTCTTCTAGCAGTTTCAGAGTTTCAGATATTGATCCCCTTGGAGTTGACATTTGTCAAGGAGAAAGATAAGAATCCAGTTTTATTCTTCTACAGGTGGTGATCCAGTTCTGCCATCACCAGTTGTTGAAGATGCTGTTTTTCCTCCCATTGTGTATTCTTGGCATCTTTGTCAAGCTTCAGGTGGAATTGTATATACTCATGTTTGTGTCCTCTATTCTATAAAAGGACCTCAACATGCAGAATTAGGAACGGAGAATAAATGAGTGTACCCCTCAATTTTTACCAGCAAAGCTTCCTTACACAAGGGAATATGATGCAAATGGAAGGCCACAACTAGTCAAGCTTCAAAGAATGGGAGCCATCTGAGTTTGTAGCCCTGAATAGGGGTACAATTAACCTCATTCATGACTTCTGGAGGAGCGGGGGGCATGGAGGGAGAAATAGTCTGTATTGAACTGAGAAGTGGTGTATGAAATGCACAAAACTTCAACAAATGATAAAAGAAACTCATCTCTAAGAAAAGCCTTACAAATTTATATTTGTATATTTCAGCCAAAATAAATTTAATGTAAAAAATGAAATTTTGGTTGTGGCACATAAAAATTTTCGAAGGGCTTATTAAAATTAAAAATGGAAAGGCCCTTATGTGATTTTTATAGTAATGTCCTTAACAAATTTAGAAGGGACCTTTGGTGGCTAATAGATCATCAAATCATTACAGTATATACAAAGCATAGTCCTAAATTTTCTTATTTATATTTCTGTACGTTGAAATTAAATTTTAGCTTCATGAATTAACAACAGCCTTTATCATTTTCTTATTTTTTATTTCTCCTTAGTTTCTATGTGCTTCCAATTAATGTTTAACCAAGCTTTCTGAATGATAAGAGCTTTGAAAGATGCTTAAGCATAAGGAATCTTTGGTTTGATTTGCAGCACTTCAAAATTAATAGACAAAACACAAATTATTACTGTAAAGAAATATCAACAGTTGCATAGAAATACATATGTGTAAAATTAAAAAGTATGAGAGTCATATTAACATATGACATATTAGAAAATATATAACAAGTCAAGAATAACATTACTGATGACTATTACATTAATAGCTCTTCTCTTTCCATATATGTTTTAGTAGTAAGATGTTTTGCATTTATTTTTTGTTGAAGTTGCCAAGATAATCAAACACTGTAAGTTCACATTATATTCCAATAATGACAAAGGTTTACCAAACAAAATATGCTTCTCATGGTATCATGGGTAAAATTCATCTCATTCTTAGAAAAAATAGCAAGACTATGAAACAAATTTTGACCTCATTTTCTGATATACAATTTTATATATCAAAATTAATTTAATCTAGATTGTCTCTCAATTAATGATTTATCACTTTTATAAGATCTAATTTCAGGAGGTTTGAGAGATAACTTGCAAGTTAAATGCCCTGGATGCTCTTGTAGAGGTCCAGGGTTCCATTTCCAACATCCACATAGCAGCTCACAATGATCAGTAATTCTAGTTAGAGGCGATCCAACCTCCTCTTCTGACCTTCGCAGCCATTGCAAGACATGGGTACACTTGCACACATGCAGGCAATACACTCATACACATAAAGTAAACAGAAATGAAAAAACAGCTAATGTTATAAAATAAGTAGAGCTAACATGATGTAATGAATAAGCGTCAGGTAAGCCTTCTTTGCAGCATTTTGCTTTTAAACTTTATTCTACTGGAATTGTCAGTTTTGCAAGTGAAATGGATTTTATGAATAAAATTATTTGCACAGGCAAAATTTATCAATGCACAAAAAAGGGCATTAATTCTTAAGGCATTTTTCAATATAAAGTTACCTTAGGGAAATTCCATGTCAGCTGAAATAATATTCAGCATTTTAGACTGGGGAATCCTTAAATCCATACAGGCTAAATTCACCACAAAATGCAATCTTGGGGCTGGAGGGATGGCCTACAGGTTAAGAGAGCCGACCGATCTTGCAGAGGAACAGTGTTTGGTTCCCAGCACCCACAGGGCGGCTGAGAACCGTCTGTAACTCCAATTCCAGGAGAACTCCAGATCGTGGGGAATCCGACACCCTCTTATGACTTCCACGGCATTGCACGACACGGGTTCACAGACCTACATGCAGACAGTTCATTCATTCACATAAAAAATAAATAAAATTAAAAAATGCAATCTTTCAGTTTCACTGATGGGATCACCAAGTATATCTTAATTTGATCTTATATTTAATTATATATTCACCTTGTATCAGGTCTCTCAGTATTATTTTCTGACAGGTGAGATAAAAATTTGATTTTCCATAGAAATGATCTTCAATTTTCTTCCTAAAGTGAATAGTTACTGTGAACACATGAATCATAATTGAAAAGGATAAATATGCTAACACAATAGAGTAAATTTTAAGATAAGGCTGTCCTCAACGTGAAACCCAAAACACTGAAGGTGAGAGAAGAAAACGTTGGCAGCAACCTACAAGATATAGACATAGATGAAGACTTTCTAAATCAGATAGCAGAAATGGTCCAGTCTTGTAAACTCATCTGCCCAGATACCTAATGACAAAAGATCTTGAATTCAAACTATGAATTCAAACTATGTTGCGCTACATCATGAAACTTTGTCTCATAAAACAAACATTTAAACAATAGATTACAAAAAAATATTACCAAAGCCAACAATTTAGATAATAGTATAAAACATATTCTGTGAAAAAAAAAAAAAAAAAAAAAAAAAAAAAAAAATTTTTAAAAAATTAAAAAACATAAAAATAATTTTTTTTGTGACAGTGTCTCCCTATAGCCCCAGCTGGCCTGAAACTCACTCTGTAGACCAGGCTGGCTTGAACTCACAGAGATCAACCTGCCTTTGCCTAACAGATGCTAGGATTAAAGGCACACACCACCACATCTGGCTTAAAGACAGTTCTTAGCCACCATGTGGGTGCTGGGAATGAAACCCATGTCTTCTGCAAGAGCAGTTGGTGTTCTTAACCACTGAGCCATCTCTCCAGCACCAAGAAGAAATTTTAAAAATTAACTAGAAATACTAAAATAAAGAGATCAAACTAGTAATCAAAAGATTTCCATGAAGGAAAGCATAGTAAAACTTCATCACTGAATTATAACAATCATTTTAAAATATTCTCAAACTCTTGTGAAACATAGAAAAGAGTATTGCATAATGCATTTGAAGAAGCAAGTATTGTTCTGAGGAGAAAGAAATCATCACAAGTAAACAAAGTATCATATATATATATATATATGATTTATATATTTCATATTCATCTAAATAATGAGCAAAATTTCAGCTGTGTATTTCCTTGGCCCATTATAAATTATGATGAAATAGAATTTGTCCTAATAGCAGAAGGGAAAATCTGGTGAATCCTCTGTCACATACAGAAAATTATTTGACCTAACATAGCAATAGAAAGTAGATATATGTCTGTCCAGTTAGTCATTAACTCAGTCAAAAATTACAGAGTAGATGTATCCTTGAGCCAATACCTGGAATTAAGTTAATTTTTTCTCAATCAGAAGCAGCTTGTTTTTATTTAATAAAACCAAGAGTATACCTTCCTGTATTTGCAAAAATGATGTTTGCTCTATTTTAATGTATTCAAAAGTGATCTTCATTGTCAGGGTAGCCCACAGAACATATTAAAATCCATTTAGTTGATGACATGCTAATACATACCAAGCAGAAATTAGGAGACACTTTAAATGGCCTTCCAAAATACATGTCTGACAGCAATGAGATAATTTTAGAGAAATTATAGCAACTTGACACCTTAATTAAGCTGCTAAGGCTCCAGTGTTTTTTACGGACTTGGGCAGTATTACTTCCAAAGTGAAAGACAAGTTGATGAATGTCAACCATGTCTTTTTTCATGTCCACCATGATAAAAGAGACCCTTTTTGGGTTTTGATGGCAATATAGATCACAATTGGTTTGAAGTGTGGTTCTGTAAATTTTTAAAAGGAGTTCGGAGGAGAAAATAAAACCAAATCTTCACCTATTCTAGCTCCAGTGCTATTTATTCTACATGGCCTATGTAATGTAGTAGACCTAATATATTCTTATATGTCACATGCTGTATGACATATAAGAATATAAATAGCCTTCTGCCAAGCCTCCAAGATGAGAGTATGACCAAATAGAATTTTGTATCATGTCATACTCACTTCTATGTTACAGTACCTTCATTTGAAAAGCAGTTCCCAACTTGCTCTTGGAGTAACTAAATTTTTATATTCTGCCTAATTGGGTATATTATGATTCACCAAATCATAACGTTAAACACATTATTCTATTTTAGAATGGAAAACTAAGGATATAAACTAAACTTTCTTCAACAGACACTAAAAGCAAAGTAAAATATTTACATCACATATTCATACTGTCTCAATGTTTTACCCCATTTCAACATTATGGCAATGTTTCTGGCATCTAATAAGGGTCCTAATGAGATGAAATTTTTCTTAGAGATAATACCTCTTAATTCGTATGTTACATTCAGTTTATCTGTGGTTGCACAGGCTTCACACATGATTTAGCACTCTTGCTTTGGTAAGTAATACTCTGCACAGTTTAAAAATATTATTAAATATTCTTTGTTAATTTTGAGCATTCAATACTTTGTCATTATCAGATAAAAAGTAGAAATACTCAATTGTTCCTTATGACATTGGATTGATCAAAATTCTGCTACAAGTGCTAACCCATATAACACTGCAGGAAGATAAACATAAGGGTTTAATTGATTTTAGCTGCTATTTATTTATGGAGTTGGCCACATGAATGGAACCCAATGGATGACTTGTATGAACTGATTCCCTCTTTGTACATTAGGATAAACTTTCAGAGTTTCAGACTTCATGATATTTTATCTTTCATTATGTGGTGGTTTTGTTACTCATTTATTTGACAAAATAGCTGACAAAATAACTTAAGAAAGGAAGGGTTTATTTTTCCATAAAATTTCAGGAGAAATCCAAGATGCTAGGTAAGCCCTGGTGGCAGGTGAACAGGCTGTCAGGTCACATTATAGCCATCATCAGGTAACGAGGCATAATAAAGGCTGTTGTTCATCTCCAGATCTGTTCTTCATTTGGCTAAGTCTAAGAAACAATGTCAATTTTTCTTACTGGTGTGAGGCCTTGTAGTTTCATCAGAATCCAGGGGATATATTTTAGAGCATATAACTACCACAGATTAGAATTGATAGGACTTTAAAATAAATGGGAAAAAAACAATAAATAGAGGATAACATGTCAGAAGGAAGTCCTAAAGTAAAGGTGGGTAGGGGAAAAAGTCCTTAATATAGTCAAAATACATAGAATGAAATTCTCAAATCAATGAAAGTATTTTTAAAATTTACCAAGAATGAATATGGCTGTGCTTGTAAGGGTGAATAATACTTTCACTGTAAAGATGGGTATTAGGAGGTGAAAACTCACTCTATAAATATATGAAGATATTAAATAACCAAATGAAAACTGGAAGAAAAATATTTTGTGCTCAACACATGTGATAGCTGTACATTATATGTGGGGGATGTTCAAGGCTGTATGTCTTCCTTTACATTGTGGGGCACTTAACTTGTGGATATTTTATAAGGAAAATGTGTCATAAAGAGTAATTTGAAGATATAAAAACATTTTGAAGTAATTAAAATTTGAATCTTGAAGCAGCTGTTTTCATCTGTGGTTCTGTTTGAAAACAAATACTAAAAAATTATTCTTTAAGCAGATTAAATCTGATGCATAGGGTAACTATGATGGTATAACAAGTAAAAAGAATCATTGATGACCCTATACATATGTGCATATACAATTCAATATTGGTTGTCAAATACATTAATTTTATTTTGAACTATGAAAGTAATGTTAATAATTGAGAAGAATCAGGAGAAGATAAATCCAGTTTCACTATTCCAAAATATTTCTGTTAGAAAAATTGCATATTCTTTATTTCCTAAGAATGAAAAAACAATCAGTGAAATACCTAAAATAAAACATAGAATATCAAAATTTTAAGACAAGATAGAATAATTGGATCATTCAGTCAAAGAAGATATAAATGTAAAACAATGAACTCTCAGATGCTATAACAAAAGGAAAAACAAGAAAGAGAAGAAACCCAGGTCTAAGAAAATATTTTCAATAAAATCGTATAATAATTGTCACCAAATCTAAGGGAGGCGATGACTATGAAGGTCCAAGAGACATACAGAACACCAAATTAAAACATAAAAGGAACACCTCAAGTCACATAAAAAGTGAAATGCTATATATACAGAACAAAGAAAGAAAATGAAAGCCACAAACATGAAGAACAAATCACATATAAATCAGCTTATGAGAACAAAAACTGACATTTCCATGGGGACTCTGAAAGCCATGAGGGTATGGACTGATGTCTACAAATTTTAAACACCACAGTTACAGACCCAGGCTCTTATAACTGGCAAAATATCAGTTGTAATAGAAAGAGAAAGAAAAACTTCCCATGATAAAAAAAAAAAGATTTCAGGAATTTATGCTTAATAAGTACAGTCTATAGAAGCTACTAGAAATCACACTTCCCTTTGAAGAGAAGATAAAACAAAACAAAGAGAGCACATGGAATAAATAATTGCAGAACATTTAACAAAAAAGAAAAAAGAAAAGAAAAACACAAAACAACATAAAATATATAATTATTGTTCATAATAAGTATCAAGTTGAAAATAAATAGAGAAATATTTAAAATAAATTTATAATCAATAAATCTTATTAAAAATAATTTAATAAATATTATCAAATATGTTTAATAAACGATTTATTACTATTTATTTTACGTGCATTGTATGCATATAAATAGGTGCATCCATGTCATACAAAACAGAGGACCAGAAAAGACATGGCACTGAACTACCCTGGAATTTAGACTTAAGAATGGTGTCTTTGCCTCCCATGTGGATGTTAGGAACTGAAACCAGTCCTTTAACAGACCTGCCAGTAATCTTAACCAATGAACCATCTCTCTAACCCCAAATCTCCTCAAAATTAGTAATATCAATTCTCCAATATAAGAACTGATTAGATTACAAAACAGGAATCCTCTTTGTTATTAACCTCCAGAAATTCACCTTACCAACACTTAGGAAAATAAAAGACCAGAATGGGAGCTGAAAAATAGCCTTAATTTTGCCTTCCTTCCTGACAGTGGGTATAATGTGACCAGCCATTCTCTATAACAGCCAGGCAGACTTCCCTCCCATCGTATAACAATCCCCAAACTGAATAGAATCCTTCCTGAAGTTTGCTTTGGGTCAAGACATTTGCAAGAGTAAAATAATGGAAAAGTTATTCAAAATAAACTGAACTAAGAAACAAGCTGGTACAACTAATCTAATATTGGGAAAATAGACTTTCCAATAAAATTAGTCAGAAGTTATATGGACATACATTTCATACTCATTATGAAATGGGTAAATCCAATTAGATTTGGGATATACAGACATGTGGCTGCCACTGGCTGCACAGTATCCAGGGCAGATGAGGTGTAGCGTGTAGCTGACAGTAGAGTCTTGCCTTGACTCAAGAAGACCTATATTTGCTTTATTTGTTTAGTGGCCTTTGGTACACTCTCTGGCATCCACAGAGACATCCTGTATACTTGCAAGTGCGTCTCCATACATCTTTCCCATGTTTATATCAGGTCTATCCTTGAAGGATAAACACGGCTAATGCCACAAGCTACATCCTCTAATGGTTAGGAGAACGTTATTAGCCACACGAAGACCTGTCATACTTAACAGAAGAAATGAATTCATGGATTAACATACCATCCAACATCTGTGTCTATAACAAAGGTAACCACTATACATTAGTACTGTTTAAATACCTATATATCTAATTGGTGCTTCATTGTAGGATTAAAGGCAATATTTAATGTTTAAATACTATATCTAATTGCATGTGCTTAATAGTAGGATAAAAGGTTAGCTGGACAAGCTGGCACCCATGAAAGAAAAACAGCCAGAATTGACAGGACCAAGACAACAGCTCCAGAGAAAGTAGACTGTTTGCTTCCATCCACCTGTGCCCCTGTGTTCTAAGCCTAGGGAACAATCTGCGGAAAAAGGGGCATGGTAGAATGTAGGGCTATTTTGGCGATGCATGGTGAAACTACAACATATAGACTGGACACTCATTTGATCAACTTGATTGACACATAACACGCCCCCTCATCCCCCCCCCGCTGGGATGGGGACCCATGAGCTGTGTGGGTTTGGCACAACTGCTCGCAAATGTTTTACATGAAGGATCTTGTACTCACAGATTATCACCTATTGTTAAAAAAATGAAACAAAACAAAAAAACAGAGAAAGATGCAGAAAAGTTATGGCAAATGCATGATCTGGGGATGGGTAGGGGTGGGGTGGGGGGGGGAAGGGAAGGGATATATCCTGAACTGAATTGGAAAATGATGTAAGAAATACACAAACATCAATAAAAAAAAATGAAATGGGTAAATCCACAGAGAAGATATTACAGTCCTCAATACAAATGCCTTCAAATCAGGGGTAACCAATTTTAT
This sequence comes from Rhizomys pruinosus, assembly GCA_009823505.1. Classification (NCBI taxonomy): domain Eukaryota; kingdom Metazoa; phylum Chordata; class Mammalia; order Rodentia; family Spalacidae; genus Rhizomys; species Rhizomys pruinosus. Next base: position 2,551,192 of record VZQC01014015.1, on the reverse strand, counting down.
AACAGAAACACTTAAGATATAAACTGCAGACTGATGTCAGCACTGTCATAGATAGTGACTTCAATAGCCCATTCTCATCAATATATATTCAGACAAAAATATAAACAGAGAAACCCAAGAGTTAAACATCATAAATCAAATGGACCTAACAGACATTTACAGAGCATTTTACCCAAATACCAAAGAATAACCTTTATTCTCAGCAGTCCATGAAACTTTCTCCAAAATTGACCACATATTAGGCCATGAATCAAGTTCCAAGCAACTTAGGAAAATTGAAATAAAGAAATATAATTGTTTCTTTCACTGTACAGAAGCTTTTAAGTTTGATGAGGTCCCATTTGTCAACTGTTGACTTTTTTTCCTGTGCAACTGCTGTCTGATTTAGAGTCTTTTCTTACACCTACGTCTTGAAGGTTGTCCAACTTTTTCTTCATCACCTTCAGGGTTTCAGTCAGGTTTACATTGAGATCTTTGATCAACTTGGAGTTGAATTTTGCACAGGATGAAAGATAGGGCTTTAATCTTGTTCTTCTACAATTGGGAAACGTCAGGGAAGTGAAGAGAAAACCCACAGAGTGGGAAGAAATCTTCACCAGTGATTCATCTGACAAAGCATTATCGTCAAGAAAAAATAGAACCCCTTCAAAAAACAAAGAAAAACAAATGATTTACGCAAAAGATGAAGTAAAGAGCTGAACAGAGACTTACACCAGTGAGAAGTAATGATGGCTGAGAAACATCTTAAAAGTGTTCACAACATTAATATTAAGGAATAGGCAAATAAAAACCCAGTTGTAAATATTTCTTGTGGAGAGGGATGCATATTAAAAAAAAAAAAAAAAACAATAGGGGCTGGAGAGATGCCTAGCAGTTAAGAGCACCGACCACTCTTACAGAGGACCCGAGTTCGATCCCCAGCACCCACATGAAGGCTGAGGACCGTCTGAAACTCCATCTCCAGGAAAACTCCAGTTCCAGGGGAATCCGAGACCCTCTTCTGACCTCCGTGGCATTGCACGACACGGGTGCACAGACTTGCATGCAGACAGTACATTCATTGACACATACAGAATAAATAAAAATTAAAAAAAAAAAACAATAAACAGCAACTACCGCATCAGAAAAACTGACTGAAATGGTGAATCTGAAGGTGGAGGGGTGGGGAGAAGGACATGGGTGTATATTCGATTAATGATATTTAATTGAAGTGAGTTCAACAAGTATCTAGTTTGCCCAGACCTCTCTACATGTTACATGGTTTTTAGGACTTATAAAAGTAATATGTGTATATTAAACAACTCGGTTTAAAGTCTCTGATAAAAATTGGTAATGCATCTTAGTTATTGGGATATAAATTGCTGTTGTCCACATTTGTTTTACTTAAAATCTGTATAAAAATAACTTTTAGGCACATACAACATACAAATGTTCTCTATAATTTTTCTGTTGTACAGTACAGTATCACTTTGTAGCATTCTATTTCACCTATAGGATGATTTAACTTAAAAATTAAGTTTGTTGTCGGGCTGGAGAGATAGCCTAGCGTGTTAAGAGCTGCCGACCACTCTTGCAGAGGACCCAGGTTCGATCCCAGCACCCACATGGCGGCTGAGAACCGTCTGAAACTCCAATTCCAGGAGAACTCCAGTTCCAGGGGCAATCCGACACCCTCTTCTGACCTCCGCGGCAATTGCATCGCACTGGGTGCACAGACTTGCATGCAGACAGTACATTCATGCACATGCAGAAATAAAATAAAATTAATAAAAAAAATTAAAAAAAAAATTAAGTTTTGTTTCCAAGTCAATCACATACCAGCACCCAAAACAGCATGGGTGAATTTGATGAAACCACCATTATAGGTATGTATAATACAACGCTTTTTTGAGACTCATGGGTCAAAAAATAAAAACCCAAAATAAAAAAATAAAAAGGGGATACAGATAGATATGAGACCTTTTTGTCAAAAAACCTTGCAATTCCAATCTTAAAACTACACTATGGGAAAAGATTTGTTATTTCCAACAGTCAAAATGTCACCAACTTAATGGCGAAAAAAAAATACAAATTTGCATTGAGTAGGATGTACCAGAAAGGGCCAGAGAAAGGTTGGCCTGTCTGAACATTGAAAGGAGAATCTCAAGATTGCCATACATGCCCCTCTGTGAATTATGTACATATTTTAAGGTGAGTCCTAAGTTGAAACTTCCTTCTGGTGCGCAAAGGTTTAATACGAGAGACTTTCTTACCCCCCCCCCATAGAAACAAGAGAAATATGATGATGAGTTGTCTCCAACTGTAAATTGGAGCCAACTGTTATAGAGGTAATCTCTTATAAAACCGTCAAAACTGCCTTCTTTAATTGACAAAAGACATGAGAACTGTGAAAAGGTTATTATCTATTCAGAACAAATATAATACTAAAGTCTCCCTAAACTATGCACTAACGAAAATATATTAATACAGGAGCTCGACATCAGCAATGGATTATTCTACCAAGAGATGTTGGCCAGGGGATCCAAGCCCCCACAAAGGTAAAGGCTCCTTGCCTCCAAACTGGGATACCTGCAAGGAGAAAGGCGATAAGGCCCTGCTGTCAAAGACCTGATGTAACATGGGAAAGATGTATTGAGACCACACAGCAAGTGGTACAGATGTCTGGAATAGCAAGAGAGTGTTACCAAAGGCCACTAAACCAACAAAGCAAATATAGGTCTTCTTGAGTCAAGCAAGATCCTCTGTTAGCACCAGCTACACCTCACCTGCCTGGAAATACTGTGCAGCAGTGGCAGCCTATGTCCTGTATATCCCAAACAAATTGGCTATTAGTTCTCTCCTTGGGAAAACCCACAGCTGAGCCAAAAGCTTACATCCTCTAATGTAGGAAATATTATAAGCCACAGTAAAAAAACCCTGTCATATGTTAACAGAAAAAAAATGTAATTCATGGATTAACATACCATACAAACATCTGTGTCTATACCAAAGTAACCTACCATAACAATTACTCTGTTTAAATACCTATATATGGAATTGCTTGTGCTTCATAGTAGGATTGAAAGGTTATCCTGGACAAACTGTCAGCCCTGAAAAAAACAGCCAGAATTGACCAGAGTCCAAGACAACAGCTCCAGAGAAAGTAGACTGTTTTGCTTCTCATCCACTGTGCCCCTTTTCTAGAGCCTAGGGAACAATCTGCGGAAGAGGGAGTGAAGTAGAATGTAAGGGCTGTGATTGGATGAATGGTGAAACACACATTATAGTCGACATCATTTGATCAACTTGATTGAACATACAAGCCGCCCCTTGCTGGATGGAGGGACCCATGGCTGTGTGGTTTGGCACAACTGCTTGCAAGTGAGGTTTTCATGAAGGAGAGCTTGTACTCATAAATTATCACCTTATGTTAAAAAATGAAAAAAAAAACAGAAAAAATGCAGGAAAGTTATGGCAGAATGCATGATCTGGGATGGGGTGGGGTGGGGTGGGAGGAAGGGAAAGGAAAGGGAAATATGCCTGAACTGAATTGGAAAATGATGTATGAAATACACAAAACATCAATAAAAAATGAAAAATATAAAAAAGAATAGACTCCTCAAAAAACAAAGAAGAAAACAAATGACTTACTCAAAGATGAAGTAAAGAGCTGAACAGAGATTTCACCAGTGAGGAAGTACATTTGGCTGAGAAACATCATGAAAGGAAACAGCCAGAATTGACCAGAGTCCAAGTCAACAGCTCCAGAGAGAGTGGACTGTTTACTTCTCATCCACCTGTACCCCTTTCTAAGCCTAGGGAACAATCTGCAGAAGAGGGGCATGGTAGAATGTAAAGGCTGCGATTGGGGTGAATGGTGATACTACAGCAATATAGCTGGACACTCATTTGATCAACTTGATTGAATAAAAACAACCTGTCACACCCCACTGGATGGTGGGGGGCTGTGGGAGTTTGGGCACAACAGCCCTGCAGATGGTTTTGCACGAAGGATGCTTTGTACTCATGGATTATCACTTATACGCTAAAAAATGAAAAAAAAAAAACAGAGAAAGATGCAGGACAATTATGGCAGAATCATGATCTGGGATGGGGTGGGGGGTGGGGGGAGGGAAAGGGAAAATGCCTGATCTGATTGGAAATGAATGTACGAAATGCACAAAGCATCAATAAAAATTAAATTAAAAAAAAGTGTTCAACATCATTAATAATAAGGAAATGCAAATTAAAACCCTCCAGATACATCTCACTCCACACGACTGGCTAAAATCAAGAGCATAAAATACATCAATGCTAGAGAGAGTTGTGTGGAAAGGGGAACACTCATCCACTGCTGGTGGGAATGAAACATAACAACCATTATGGAAAGCAGTGTGGAGAACCCTTAAAGACTCAAAAATGACCCTACCACCTGACCCGCCATATCACTCCTGGGTATATACCCACAAGACTCATCCTACCACAAAGATACATGGATGTCCATGTTTATTGCAGCTCTCTTCACAATAGCAAAGAGTTGGAATCGACCCAAATGCCCCTCAACTGATGAGTGGATGACAAAAATATGGTACATCTACACAATGGAGTACTAGTCAACAGTAAAGAAACATGACATCATGAACTTTGCAGGTAAATGGATGGAACTTGAAGCCATGCTAAGTGAAGTAACACAGTCCCAGAAAAACAAGCAGAGAATGGTCTCCCTCATTTGTGGATGGTAACAACAAATCCCCAAATGAAAGGTAAGCTGAACAACATTATTGTTTTTTCTTTTTTTTTTTTTAATCTTAATGTAATCTCTTAACGGGCTCTAGAATTAATCCACCATTTACTTTCAGACTCTGTAATTACTGTATAGAGTGGAAAGTATGTATGCATTTTTAGTATATAAAATTAAAGGAGGAAAATGTGTATTTCTAAACAAAAAAAGACTGAAAGATGCAGATAGTTATGGAAGAGTGCTTACTCTGGGGTGGGGTGGGGGAAGGGAAAGGGGAATATGTCTAAACTTAACTGAGAAATGATGTCTGAAATACAAAAAACATCAATAAAAGCATTATAAAAAGAAATATAATTGCTATCAACAATAATAGAAATGTAAATTAGAAATGTAAAAAGTGTACAAAGCATGGAAACTAAATAACACATTACTGAAGGAAATTTGAGATATCAGAAATGAAGGATATTTTGAAATTCCTAGAATTAAATGAAAATGAAAACACAACAGATCAATATATGTGGGGAACAACGAAGGCATTCCAAATAGGAAAGTTTATATAGCTAAGTGCCTACATGAAACAGGAGAAACCTCATTTAAGTAAGCAGTGGCTCTCTGTCGTTATAGCACCATACATCTGCACTCTGCTTATTTCTTTATCTATGATATTTTAACAAAAAAGGAACTAACAAAACACAATTGGATAACATTCCTTCACATTACTCATTGTCTTCTGAATCCCTGATTTTAAGACATTAAGAAGAAAATATAGAGATAGAATTTTAAATGTTTTGTTGGTGCTGGAGATTGAAACCGGGGGCTGTGTGCTTACTAAGCACATGCTCTACCCGTGAACTGCATCACAGTCCTATCCAGATTCAGTGTAGTAGCTTGTCACTGAAGCTGCAAAAATTATCACACACGTAGAATTGGTGCTGCAGTCGGAATTTCCAAGAGTACTGCCCAGGATAGTCTCCAGCTCCTTACTTACATAGCACCGTCAGGTTTTCAAATTTGGACATGCTCATTTGTCCATTTCCCATCTCTGCGAACTCGTTACATAATGGACAGCCCCTATGTCCCCTGGCAGCTGGCCTGGTTTCTCACAACACTGTCAATTTCCGTCTCAGTTGGCGAAGAGACAAAGAACCTGCAGTCTGAGAGAGGAAACTGCAGAGTCTGAGAGAACGCTTGAAACTGACATCTACAGAACCTCAGACCCCAGGAACCTCCAGAGTCTCAGAACCCAGGGAACCTGCAGAGTCTCAGAACCCAGGGAACCTGCAGAGTCTCAGAACCAAGGGAACCTACAGAGTCTCAGACCCAGGGAACCTGCTCTAGAGCTTCAGATGCCAGGGAACCTGCAGAGCTTCAGACTCTAGGAAATCTGCAGAATTTCAGACCCCAGGGAACCTGCAGAGCTTCAGACCCTAGGAAACCTACAGAGCTTCAGACCCCAGGGAACCTACAGATGCTCAGACCCCAGGAAACTTGAAGAACCTCAGAACCCAGGGAACTTGCAAAGCCTCAGAACCCAGGGACCTGGAAACGAAGCCTAGAAAGCTTTCAAAATCGGAGAGCCTGGGAAAGTGGCAGAGCCTGAGAACCCAAAGAGTCAACAAAGTTCTACTCTGGAGCTTGTACTACTGTCTTGCTCACTTTCTTTCTGGGCCCACTTTGGTTTTAGGCCATAACATATTTTATTTCTTTTTTAGGGGTCAAGGATAGGAACTGAAATGTGCTAGACAAGTAGGCTATGTCAACTACCTCCCCAGTCCTCAAGGTAACAATTTCTTATCATCATTCCACATTTTGTCAGAGCTGTCATTCTGAAAGCACACATTTGTATTTTGAAAGAAGCAGTGGATACCTGGACATCAGCATCTGTGGTAAGTGCAGCTCCTTTTTTGCTCCAGTCCCAGAGCCTGCTCAGCACTGGAAGATCCACTTTCCCACTCTCCCTGAAGCTCTCTGTCAGATTTCCTGTTTCAATTCAATGCAAAGTGGCATCATAAACAGTGTCTTCACATCACAATGCCAAGGCCTAAGTTGCTTTGAGTAAAATGAAAAAAATGGAAATAAAACACAGATCACTTCTTTTTTGTTATTTTTCATATTATTTAGGAAATGCAATGCTTCTTAGCATTGGTTAGGTTTGCTATTTTGGGTATTTTGCTTGCATGTTCTGTTTTTACTAGGCAGGCTCTTTTAGTTCATACTGGCCTCAAGTGAACTCCTGACCCTTTCACCACTTTCTACCTTTGAGTATTGAGATTACAGGCATGTGTCACCAAGCACAACTCTTCTGATTTTTAATACTGTTAATTTAAATAGCAGATATTTTGTTAAACTAACAATTTTAAATTAGGTATATTTTAATTTTCAAAGCATTTATCTCCTGTTTGGCTTGTAACAAAAATAAGACTGGCTGCAGTTAACCCATTCATGATGCAAAATGGAATTTTTGAAAGTCCCTGTGAAACTTGTATTTCTTTTTAAAAGCCTGTCTCACAGTTTGTTCTCTGTAATGTTGATGGATTATACACTTGGTGTCAGTTACCAGACAGGTGACTTGAGCTTGTTGGGGGTGGAGGATCTCCAACAAGGAGTCAGGTCTTCAGTCTTTGCACTTTGTGCTACAGCTTTCTGTGTCATACTCACTGGATCATCCCTCTCTTTATGTGTCATGGAGCTGATCAGGGGAGAGAACAAAAAACCACAGGCTCATGAAACTGCACACAGCTGCTTTGTTGAACACCACCCCAGGGTGAGACTGTGTTAAACTGGTGACACAGTATGCTCCATGTAGAAGTCACAGCACCTGCAGACTTAACATGATTCTCTAACACTGAGGTTTTCAGACAGCTTTCTTGGGTGCTGGAGCCACCAAACTGTCCTTACCCTGCCTCTCACCTCACCTACCTGGCTGGAGACATTTACTAGACTAGACAGATCTAGAGCCTAAGTTATGAGACCACCCTGAGCCAGGCCAGGAATGTAGAATTCCTAATCCAGCCAGTGTCCAAGTGGCCTTGTTATCCTCCTGCAGTTTGGTCCATCAGGGCCTTGCTTACCTGTCAGAGCAATATGACTTTGGTGGTGTCTTCCTCTAGGCAGCCCAGCCTCTGGTAACTGCCCTCCTCTCTACTGTGAGGTTCTGGTGACTCTTCATTCTTGTAGCTGTTTTTTAATCATCCGTTTATTGAACTCAGAGTTATTTATCTTAGTCTTTGTAGCCTGGATTTGTCCATGGCCAGCCTTGTATGGTAACTGTCTAGAAATTTGATACAGACTGTTCGGGGCTGTAAGCCTGTACTCACTGGAGGTGCTTCATATAGATGGTGCTCTCAGCCCATTTCCACCACAGCAAGCCCCAAGGTTAACACTGCTGATTCACTGTCATTGTAAAATGGCCCTGGACAGCTGTCCCTGCCCTGCTCACACTGCTCCTGGGAAGTGACCAGACCAGAGCAGACCTCCTTCAGAGTCTTGGGACATGGAGAGGCTGAGTGCACATCTCCTATTATGTTTTCCAGTGTGGAAATAAATACAGGGAGTTCGCCATGTTTGACAATGTTCGGGCTTGGAGGAACAACCTTGGAGTTGAGAAGTTACCTGACTGTCTGTTCCAACAGGCCCACAGCTTCACTCTGAAGTTCTGGGCATTCGGTGGCCACTTTGCTGCTGACTTATATGGGGCACAGAAAAGCTGGAGATGCCTCCTCTACTTTCTATACATTGGTGTATTTTCTGATAGGGAGAATCTAAGGAAGTTTGTGTATTTTTAGTCTTTTAAGGACAATGTTCAAATACGAAATGAAAATCAGTTCTGAATGATCATGTCCTTAGATTATAAGAGAAATGGGGCAGGCCCATTGGACTTTGCTGTGTGGATTGCTGCTGCTGTCCTGGAATACAGTTATTTATGTATATAGGAAACCACAGAAGCTGTGTTTCATTTGATTCAATATTTAGGCTTATAAGCATTTACACACAGTTTATTACTATTATAAGTGGAAAGTTTCAATTTTAAATGTGAATTAACAAAGGATTGGTTAGATGATCTGTATTTGGTGCAATACTTCATACCCTGATGCTAAGGAGAAAAGTATTGTGGGACAGAATGTTTATGACATAAGTCAACAGAGCAAATAATGTGTTGTTTCTACAGTGCGACAAAGCAGACTGGGGGTGATCAACTAAACATGGTGAATACGGATGTGTCTATTTGAGTCTTTGTACACTTCAGAGTTTTCTAACAATTTAATAAACAGCTTTGTAATAAAATATTTTTGCAGGACTAAAAAATACATATTTATTATTTTACTCTTAAAAAAATTCAATGTCGACAGAGCATACAAGGTTGGTGCATTAGTGGCACTTTTATCTTGGGGACCATCAATGGCTGACTAATTGGACTTAAAGCCCACTTCTAACCTGTATACCTAATTCTCATGCAACACAACATGGGGACAAGGGGACACTGATTAATTTCTTACCTCTCATTAAGGAAGCTCCCTCATTCGACAGGGGGCAAGGAAGTCTAAAGGTCATGAATGGTCAAACCTTGGAGATCAGGAGTTTACTGAATGTGGGTCCATGGGCAGGCCACTCATACTCAGCTTCAGTCACCCAGGGCCTAGAGGACAGGGCAGAACGATTATAAAAGCCAGGGAGTTGGTGCAATTCCATACGGAAGTAGAATCCTACAAACTCCTGGAAACCAGCTCCCATGAACCTACAGCATTGGTGTCAGCATGTGCAAGACCCATGCAATCTCAACACGACAGGACTCAGCATGGAACTACAAAAATGTGCAGCAGAATCCAATCTTATCTGAAGAAATATTGGCAGGTGATTACAATTGGGTGAGGAAGAACTATCATTCTTAAAGTGAGGGATGCCAGATAGGATGACTAGAGCTCAGAGGATGAGCTTTCACTTAGGCCTGGGAGATTAGTTTGGCACAATAGGCCTTAACGAAAATGACAGGATTTATGAGTGCTGGAGTGTGGGAGGGTTCCAAGGGAGAAGTGGTTTAAGGCTATTAAAACTGAGATGTTTTGTGTGAAATACATAAAAACTCAATGAAAAACCAACAAAATCTCCCCCAAAACACATCAAAAAGATTATTCACAATGATCAAATTCATTTTATCCAAGAGATACATAAATACTTTAAATATGTAAAACAATAAAGGCAATATACCACAGAAGCTGACTCAAAGACAAAAAAATGCATTATCATCTCACTAGATAATAAAAACTGGGGCAAAGAACTAAATAGAGATGTCTTAAAAGATGAAACACAAATGGCTGAGAAGTTGTTTTCAAAATGTTTGACACTTTCCATTAGGGAAATGCAAATTAAAACTTTGATATTTTATGCTACCCAGCAAAAATCCTAAGATACAAAAACAAACAACAATAAATGCTGGTGAAGATGTGGGAAAAGGAGAATACTTATTATTGGTCACAGAGAAAATTGATGCAGTCATTATGGAAATCAGGATGGAAGTGTGCAAAACCTAGAAATGAGTCAGTAACATGATCTTGCCATACCATTATTGGGCATATACCTAAAGGTCTCTATATCCTACTTCTGAGACACCTGCTCATAAAGGTTCACACATGAATCAGGAAATGGAAGCAATCTAGATATTCATCAACTGATAAATACATGAGGAAATTATCATACATTTGCACATGAATATTATTTAATGTTAAATAAAATGAAATTCACAGGTAAATGAATGAAGGTGGAAACAATCATTCTGAATTCGGGAACCCAAAACCAGTAAGACAAGCATGGCATATTCTCTCTTAAGTGATACTAGCTTTGGAACTTTAGATATGAATGTTTCAATTAGAAGATCCATAGGGGTCAGACAACTACTAAGGTGCCATGAATGGGTTGTTTCATGAAGATAAAATGCAATGATATAAAGAGAGACAAGGGCGTAATTGAATTGTAAGGGCTAAATGGGCTTGGAAATTGCAGTCCAGGACAGAGAAGGACGTATGGAGCAGGACAGTTAACACTAAAATCCTTTTGAAAAGGGCATAATATAAACCTACCACAAAACAAGCTTCTGTATATAAGATATAATATATTACATATGCATAGTAAAAAGAGTTTAAAAGGAGTTATTCTTTAACTGGAGGACATTGCCCCTTCTAGACTTCACAGTCTAGCAAATAAAATGGTCACTGCCCAAAGGGACACCTTCTAGGAATCATGGATCAGGAGTCCCATAGAACTTCGCCTCAAACAACATTGGCTATGTTCTTGGATACCCAACATAATTTTATTGTAAGGCCCTATTGCTGAAGACACTACATCCACAAGTCATAGAACAAACAAGTAGAAATCAAGCTGGTTCTGGCCTCAGAAACTTACTTCTCCTGGTTAGGTTTCACAGTACTTGAATGTATATGTGCTTTTGGAAGATAAAACTTATCCTCAGCCTTGCCAGGTGTGAAGCCTGTGAGCCACAATAACAACTGGCCTGGCAAGAAACACCACTGGTGCAATAGGTGACATGACAATATATTTTTAACGTACACATTTATTACAAAATCTTAACAAAGACTGGACAGTGTTTTGCTCATTCTAGAAAGATGAAGCTCAGTCATAACACAACCCAGGAAACCATCCAGAGATTGCAGCAATATCTTTCTCTAAACAATCAGATATTCTGGTATTAAGCTTGGCAAAACTGCCTTTCAAAAACAGAAGGGGAAGTAAAATGAAAGAAGCAGAACTCGCTCATCTTTCCAAATGAAATATGAGAAAGTTCTTCGCATAAAAATGCAAAAACATTTGACATGAAAATATTATGACTATGTTTTTATTTATAGTCCACTTCATAAGATGAAACCTAAGCATGTTGCAGATATCAGGCCTAAGAAATTGTGACTATACAGTTTACAGGCCACAGCAGAGAACCTAGTATTATTCTGCTAAATTTACATAGCATTAAAACAAATCCTAGTAATTGTTGTACCCATAGAATAATGTAACTTTCAACTATCATTCAGAAGCTTCTTCTTATAGCAAATGGCTATCAACACATCAACACAGAAACTCACAAATGGTCAAAATGCAGAGAATAAGAGACTGCAGAGTGCTTAGCCCTGAATGGGACAGCTATACAAATCCTTACCTGCCAAGTTTCAGGAATCACTATAGAAAAGGAGGTAGAAAAATTGCAGAAGCCGGAGGTGGTGGGCCGCTAAAAGGTAATACTGCTTTCCAGAATACAGAGCAGGTACTCATATGAATTAACAACAATTGCGGCAGCATGTACAAGACAAATTTCCAACATAGAAGTGGGGACATTAAGAACCCTACCTGAGGAACTCTGGCAGCTAATAGCTGTAGGGAGGAGAGCCAGCTGTTGTTTTGTATGTGACACTGTATAAGTTGACCAACCTCTAGGCGATGGATCCACACACAATGACAATTAGGGACACAAATTAGACTACCAGGCCTTAAAAAAATAGTAGTGCAGAAGAGGGAGGTCAAGACAGCATGAATCATAGGAGACAGGTATTATTAAAGAGAAAATGGAGAAAATGGGGGTATTTTAACAAGGTAGAGAGGAAGAAGGTTACATGGGGAGAGATTAGGGGGAAATAAAACAGGTGTCAAAAGCCAGAGGGAAATGTATTAGTTCAAATGCCTGAATAATCTACATGCAATATCGGAAAATGCTGCACGTGTATACAAGAAACACGGTGCCAGACAGTGGAAATCTCCTTTCCAGTTTTTGGTCAGGATTGTCAAAATAACATAGGCTATTGCCAAAGCCCTTGATTACCTCTAAGAATTTAAATGTAAGACCCTATTACTGAAGACACAACTTAAGTAGAACACAGGATCTGGAGCAATGGAGCTAGAACTGACCTGGAAGCCTCTTCCCTGACAAACAGCTCTCATAGTTCTAGGGGAGACTATGTAAGCTGCAAAGGAGAAAATCAATCAATGCTCCAATTTCAGCTTTAATGCCTAATAACCATAACAATCACAGGCACAACAATCTATAACTGTAGAACAGTGGTGCTTTTATCTTGGGGCACTCCACAGCTATCTAATTGGATTTGAAGCCCTCTCAGTGGGAGAGAACTCAAGATTATAGCTGTAAAGATAACCAAATTCACATGTTTGAACAGTCAGAGGACCTAGAGAAAATCCTATTTCTTTCAAATCTCTAGACAAAATGAAATTTCTTACTGTAAATAGGGATCTCATATTTACAGACAGAATAGCATTCACTGCTCATCAAACAAGCTTGTTTTTGCAGCAGATGAAGTCTATTACAGAGATCCACAACTGCATATCTGAGAGATGCCAAGCAGAAGGGTGGAATCTTAAAACACATTGATACTCCAGGAACCAATTTTATTCATGACTAGATAAAAGTTTGCTATTTTATGTCTTTTCACCATTGCTATAACAGGAAATATATATATATATATATATGTTCACTAGTACAAGTAAACATGTACAGGAAAACATGGAGTATATATAATATAATATATTTCATGGAGCAATATAATATATACATAGTATAATATAGAGTCTGTTTATTTATTCAGTGTAAGGGCATATGGTAATTAATGTAAACAACTTCTATGTGACACAGGTGAGACATAAATCTAAATTATTTAAAAGCTCACTTCTTTCACACATCGTGACTCTCTGGTAGTTTAGAATAGATCTGACTTAGCTGGATTGAGAAATCTAGACCAACATTAATGTTGACTTCATTATTTCTTACATTTGAGACTGCTTTGTTAAAAAGGATTTTGATGTGCAGTCCCCGACACTCAAATTACTTAGGGCCTGGAACTGATTCTAGGTCTGAGCCTCAATGTAGTTCTTGCTCCTTAAAGAATCTTCTATGCTTCTTTATCACTTGAGTAACCTGGTAGGTACTGGCACATTTTACCTGTCACTTATAGTAAGTTTATTTTATGAGATTCTTTTTAGCCCTATTTGTGCAAATTCTGGCGACTGTTCAAATAGAACCTATATACCTGGTCTATAATTCCAAAGATAAGGTTTCTCAGGTATGCAGGTGCTACATGTCCCCCTTCTCAGGATGTAAGTTTCCTCTCAATAAATCATGTTACATCTAAAGCATAATTGTGTACCAGTTTTTATTTATTTATTTATTTTTGTGTATAAATGTACTGGCTGCATGTAGGATTGTGCACCTGTATCATGTAATGCCACAGAGGTCAGAAGAGGGTGTTGGATTCCCCTAGAACTGGAGTTAAAGACGGTTCTCAGCTGCCATGTGGGTGCTGGGGAATCAAACCCCGGTCCTCCGCAAGAGCAGTCGGCACTCTTAACCACTAGGTCATCTCTCAGGCCCCCAGGCTTTTTAAGCTTTTATAAAATTTTAATAGGGGCTGGAGATATGGGTCAGCTTTTAAGAGCACTGACTGCTCTTGTAGAGAACCTGGCTTCCATTCCCAACACCCGCATGTTGGTTAATACGGTTTGGGGCAGATGTTTGCTATTTCAGTCAGTTCTTTGACCTAGTCTTTTTTGTTGTTGTTGTTCCTTCCAGTTTGCAACACTCCAAAACATGCATACACATATGCCACACATATACCAAAATTATGACGTCTGAAAATAAACTATAGGTTATTTCCAAAACATGGTTAGGGATTCAGGGGGTTGTTTGTTTGTTTTGTCTTTTTATGAGACAGGGTCTCCCTGTAGCCCCAGCTGGCCTGGAACTCACTCTGTAGACCAGGCTGGCCTTGAACTCACAGAGATTCACCTACCTCTGCCTCTGAAGAGTGCTAAGATTAAAGGCACGTGCCACCACCCTCAGCTTAAAGACGGTTCTTAGCCGACCTGTGGGTTCAGGTAATTGAACCCGGATCCTCTGCAAGAGTGGTCGGTGCTAGTAACCACTGAGCCATCTCTCCAGTCCCTTAGGGATTCAGGTTTTTACAGTAGAGTTGTATGCAAGTAAGGAAAAAAAAATATTAGTTTACATTCCTACCACCTGACCTAGTCATACCACTCCTGGGTGTATAACCACAAGACTCACTCACCCTATTGCAGAGATACATGCACATCTATGTGTACTGCAATTCTCTTCACAATAGTGAGAGCTGGAAGCAACCTAAGTGGTCCTCAAATGACGAGTGGATAAAGAAATTCCTTTATTAATATATTTTGCCTGAGTGCATAGCCCTAGGACTTTAGTATTATATTTGGTTCTGAACAGAGAGTAATCCCTTCCACAGTTCCCATGTCTAGTAGTCAATTAAAGAAAGCAGTTTTACCGGTTTTATAAGAGATTACCTCTACAATAGTTGTCTCCAATTTACAGTTGGGGANCCAATATCAGTGCCATTTATGGGCTCCATTCAGGCCATAAATACAACCTGCAAGTCTTTGGGCACGTCCATAATAGCAAAGTCAACATAATTTGTTTTGTTTTGATTCTTCCTTTCATTTTCCCACCTCTCCCCCCCACCTTTGTAGCCTCCTTTTCACTTTCATGTCACACAAGTTCTATTGTCTTCCCAAATTCCTCAGTGACTCTTGTCTCACTGCAGTCTCTAGGAGGATTTCTTATGAATGAATCATATGCTAGATCAAAAGCTTACAATCTGTTACATATAGAGCAACATCACTACCAAAGTAGACAAGCTGTGTGATTCTGTTTACTTAATTTCCAAACCAACTTGAGGTAATTTCTGTTTGATGTTAGGCTATTGATACCTGAAGAAGTAGGAGTAATGACTTGTTGTGTGTTCAAAAGATGTCGTAAGGAGTAAATAATGTACTATTTCTTGATCTGTTGAAGCTACATACAAGATTTATAGGTAACATGTCTTTTATCAGTCTATCTATCATCTATCTATCTATCATCTATCTATCAAGCATTTTATCTCCCTGTCAGACAATGTAGTTTAAAGTATGTCCCAAAAAAAGTATGTCCAACACACAGTAAGATTTTAAGTATATTTAGCACTAAAAGCATGCTGCACAGACAATTTGTGCTCACTAAATATTCTGTATTCTCCCTTGATTTTCCCAAGTTGCCCTGCACTTAAGTTTGAGTTCTATGAGCACAAAAGACAGGGACCAGAGTATCCAGTGTCACTTTTGAAAACCACTTCATCTCCTTCATCCTTCCCACTGCCCTTCTCTGACCCTTTTCAACTCCATTACATCTGTCTGATGATTCAGTGCTATTTCATACCTTGATTGAGGGGTTTATTGATTCCAGCCATTGCTCTCTACTATATATAAATAAGGCGGAAACCAAGAAGGCTTAAATTTTGTAATGAAAAAGAAGATTCTCTCCTGACATCTACAAGATTTCTTTGATGGTTTATCTGATGGGCTGTCAGAAGCTCGTCAAACCCAGGGAAACAAAGGACCTCTTAAAGAATTGAAATGGCCTGTAAATTTGAAAGTTATAGCTCTTGGAATTTTCTAATCCCTATTAAGGGAAATATAAGAATATATGACCAAAGTAGTGTTGTCATTTCTTCTACTATAAAGTAAATATTTGAGAGAAATCTGTTTAAATGAACTGAATAATTAAAGATTAATATTTAAATATACATGGATATGTGTGCTGGCTAGGTTTGTTGTCAACTTCACACACTTTGAGTGAGGGAAGCCTCATTAATTGTCTCATTGGATTGCTATAGCATGCCTCTGGGATTTTCTTGATTTTGATTTTGTGGGAGGCCCAGCTCACAGGTGAATGCCACCCCTGGGTAGTTGGCTCTGTATTGTATAATAAAGCAGGCTGAACATGGGCCAGTGGACTAAGTCAGTAACCTGGCCTGTGCTTCAGCTTCTGCCTCCAGGTTTCTGCCCTGAGTTCTTACCTTGGACTCCCTCCCTGATAAAATGTGACCTGGGACTTACAAGCCAAAAAAAACTTTTTTTCCCAAAGTTGATATTTGTCGAGTATTTTATCACAGCAGTTCTGCAAACTGGAACAGAATGTACATGTACATCAAAAATTTATGCAACACATACTTCACCAACAACACATTTTTATTTCTATTATATATATATATTATATATATTATTATATATATTATAATGCCTGGTTATATCACCAAAAACATAGGAGAAAGGCTTCTCTGTTTTGTTTAGAATGTGACTTAAAGAAGATAAGATGCCAAAAACAATGAGTAAGTTAAAAGAATGTATTAATATAGAAGGGCATATTACTGATCTGTGCTTACTCTGTTTGGCTGCTGACTACTGATTGAAACAGTCTGTTAGTCTCTCATATACAAAATACGTTTCAGAGTAGAGGCCTGAGAGCAAAAGACAAAAAAGCTTTCATCATTTGTTTCAACTGCTTATGAAAAGAATGGTGAATGGTGATGGCCTTATGGAATTCATCTCTGTGCCTTTTGGTGTAGACAAGAGTACCAAATTGGTTTCCTGAATGTCTCATATCACGAGCCTGAAAGAACTTGGGGAAAGTTATTACACTGATTCAACAGAGTTTCCTCTGTGTCAAGGTAAACACTGATAGCACGACTGCTGTGATAAAGTAGTGAATAGAGCAGGACTTAAAGGAAAAGGATTTTATAAGCAACATTCTGTATGAAGGGGTTCTCTACTTTAAATTAGAAATGCTCTGGATAAAATTAATAATATTTTTCATTTAGGAACATATTAACAAGTAGATATTTTCTTTACTATCTAGATTGCATACCGATATATTGATCTATTTTAACATATTTAAACATACAAATCTAAATGAGGTATCCAGAAAAAAGTGATAATTTATTATATGGAATTCTAACAACTATTTATAGTAAATGAGGTAATATCAGCACAGTTTTAACATTTATTTATTTATTTATTTATTTATTTAAACATTGCAAACATACCACAATGGTATTAGTATTATTATGTTTCACCATTACAGCACTCAGGTAATCCTATGAGTAATTCAAATACCTTTTCCTGATTCAAAATTCAAGATTTGGAGAATGAAAATAAGCACTATGTTAGACCCTTCCTAGAATAAAGTCTTGCCAAATTATTTTGCCATAGCTTAACTCCATTGAAATACTTTAAATGAAAGACTTTTATAAAAGCACGAGACATGCACAGGTGATTGAGAACAACTAAGGTCATTCAAAGATTGAAATGTTGATGTTTAAATTTTCCCAACTTGATCATTTTTCAAAGTGTTTCTTTTGCTCTATTTCTCAGATAATTTCCCAATTTCCTTTTAGGGATCATTCTCTATTCATCTTATTTTTTTCAGGGACTCCCATAGCCCCAACCCACCTAGAAGTCATGTAGATACCTAGACCTGGCTGGCCTATATCTCATAGAGATCCTCCTGCCTCTGCTCACTATTACAGGATTAAAGGTGTATGGCACCACACCCAGCATCTGCTAATATTTAAACTAATGATCTGTTTGCCCCACAAATTTTTGGTTTTTATGTTTAAGTATATCTGTTCAATATAATTTTGGACCCATTTTATTTAAATTTTAATGATCTCCTGCTCTATCCAAACCTTACCCTCTGGCCCCCAACAAATTTAATGAACTCTCATATTTACAACATAGATTTGTGTCCCCAAATGTACTTCAGTTTGGGTCCATCTACTGGAGCCTATTTAACCAACAAAGAGTCCCAGTCCCAGAAAAGACTGTCTTTCCCACTCCAAGAAGCAATAAATTGCCCCAATTTCTTTAAGTTGTGATGAGATTTCTCACACACTCCCTCATGTCTATACTGATATTTTGTCTCCTTTGAGCTTGCATTTGGCTTTTGCATGCTATGACTATTATTGTTAGTTCACTGCTTCCAGTCCATTGTCTGAAGATGGTTTCAATCTGGTCATTCACCACTCTGGCAATTATAATCTTTTTTTTTTTTTCTCTTCCCCAATGATCTCTGAGCCTTGGGAAGGAGAGGTTTGAAACGGGTATCTTATTCAGGGATAAGAACTCTTCGGCATCTTGTGCTCTACACATTAGCCAATTGTGTGTGGCCAATCATCAATCACCATCTACTGCATAAGTAAAATTCTCTGGTGAGAGACGAGAGATGCATTCATCCTTTGTGTAGAGGTTGTAATGAGGAGGTGCCACTTAAGGTTAAATATTACACAAATACTCAGTCTCTACATCCAGTTCTAGAATTCTGTAATAATATCCATCTGTTGCAAGAAAGAAGCTCTTTGATGAGGGATGCATGGTACACAGATCTATAAATATGAAGGTTCATATTTTGAAAAAAGTTAAGAAATTACATTCGTCTGGGGATGTGGCAAATTGTGTTTTCCTATAGGATCTGTGACCTCTTCAACCATGTGTATTTGGTGATGTTTACAGTACCATACATATGTTCTATCCCATTAAGCAAGTCTTATTTCTGATTAGAAAGCTGTTGATTAACCCCCACCCCCAAGAAAAAAAGAGCCAGGGCTATGCCAATAGCAATATATTTCTGTTCCCATCTACTTTTTTTTTCTTTTTTTAAGTAGGCTTCAAAGTTGGGTTGGGGGCTGGAGAGATAGCCTAGCGGTTAAGAGCACCGACTGCTCTTGCAGAGGACCCGGGTTCGATCCCCAGCGCCCACATGGCGGCTAAGAACCGTCTGCAACTCCAATTCCAGGAGAACTCCAGTTCCAGGGGAATCCGAGACCCTCTTCTGAACTCCGCGGCATTGCACGACACGGGTGCTCAGACCTACATGCAGACAGTACACTCATACACATACAAAAATAAATAAAATAAAATAAAAAAATTTTTAAAGTAGCCAGGCATGGTGGCGTATACCTTTAATCCCAGCACTCCCAGAGGCAGAGGCAGAATAATCTCTGTGAGATCAAGGCCAAGTGGTCTACATTATGAGTTCCAGAGTGTCTGGANCCAATATCAGTGCCATTTATGGGCTCCATTCAGGCCATAAATACAACCTGCAAGTCTTTGGGCACGTCCATAATAGCAAAGTCAACATAATTTGTTTTGTTTTTGATTCTTCCTTTCATTTTCCCCACCTCTCCCCCCCACCTTTGTAGCCTCCTTTTCACTTTCATGTCACACAAGTTCTATTGTCTTCCCAAATTCCTCAGTGACTCTTGTCTCACTGCAGTCTCTAGGAGGATTTCTTATGAATGAATCATATGCTAGATCAAAAGCTTACAATCTGTTACATATAGAGCAACATCACTACCAAAGTAGACAAGCTGTGTGATTCTGTTTACTTAATTTCCAAACCAACTTGAGGTAATTTCTGTTTGATGTTAGGCTATTGATACCTGAAGAAGTAGGAGTAATGACTTGTTGTGTGTTCAAAAGATGTCGTAAGGAGTAAATAATGTACTATTTCTTGATCTGTTGAAGCACATACAAGATTTATAGGTAACATGTCTTTTATCAGTCTATCTATCATCTATCTATCTATCATCTATCTATCAAAGCATTTTATCTCCCTGTCAGACAATGTAGTTTAAAGTATGTCCCAAAAAAAGTATGTCCAACACACAGTAAGATTTTAAGTATATTTAGCACTAAAAGCATGCTGCACAGACAATTTGTGCTCACTAAATATTCTGTATTCTCCCTTGATTTTCCCAAGTTGCCCTGCACTTAAGTTTGAGTTCTATGAGCACAAAAGACAGGGACCAGAGTATCCAGTGTCACTTTTGAAAACCACTTCATCTCCTTCATCCTTCCCACTGCCCTTCTCTGACCCTTTTCAACTCCATTACATCTGTCTGATGATTCAGTGCTATTTCATACCTTGATTGAGGGGTTTATTGATTCCAGCCATTGCTCTCTACTATATATAAATAAGGCGGAAACCAAGAAGGCTTAAATTTTGTAATGAAAAAGAAGATTCTCTCCTGACATCTACAAGATTTCTTTGATGGTTTATCTGATGGGCTGTCAGAAGCTCGTCAAACCCAGGGAAACAAAGGACCTCTTAAAGAATTGAAATGGCCTGTAAATTTGAAAGTTATAGCTCTTGGAATTTTCTAATCCCTATTAAGGGAAATATAAGAATATATGACCAAAGTAGTGTTGTCATTTCTTCTACTATAAAGTAAATATTTGAGAGAAATCTGTTTAAATGAACTGAATAATTAAAGATTAATATTTAAATATACATGGATATGTGTCTGGCTAGGTTTGTTGTCAACTTCACACATTTGAGATGAGGGAACCTCATTAATTGTCTTCTTGGACTTGTATAGCCTTCTGGGATTTTCTTGATTGTTGATTTTGTGGGAGGCCCAGCTCCAGGTGAATGCCACCCCTGGGTAGTTGGCTCTGTATGTATAATAAAGCAGGCTGAACATGGGCCAGTGGACTAAGTCAGTAACCTGGCCTGTGCTTCAGCTTCGCCTCCAGGTTCTGCCCTGAGTTCTTACCTTGGACTCCCTCCCTATACAAATGTGACCTGGACTTACAAGGCAAAAAAAACTTTTTTTTCCCAAAGTTGATATTTGTCAGTATTTTATCACAGCAGTTCTGCAAACTGGAACAGAATGTACATGTACATCAAAAATTTATGCAACACATACTTCACCAACAACACATTTTTATCTTCTATTATTATATATATTATATATATCTATTATATATATTATAATGCCTGGTTATATCACCAAAACATAGGAAGAAAGGCTTCTCTGTTTTGTTTAGAATGTGACTTAAAGAAGATAAGATGCCAAAAACAATGAGTAAGTTAAAAGAATGTATTAATATAGAAGGGCATATTACTGATCTGTGCTTACTCTGTTTGGCTGCTGACTACTGATTGAAACAGTCTGTTAGTCTCTCATATACAAAATACGTTTCAGAGTAGAGGCCTGAGAGCAAAAGACAAAAAAGCTTTCATCATTTGTTTCAACTGCTTATGAAAAGAATGGTGAATGGTGATGGCCTTATGGAATTCATCTCTGTGCCTTTTGGTGTAGACAAGAGTACCAAATTGGTTTCCTGAATGTCTCATATCACGAGCCTGAAAGAACTTGGGGAAAGTTATTACACTGGATTCAACAGAGTTTCCTCTGTGTCAAGGTAACCACTGATAGCACGACTGCTGTGATAAAGTAGTGAATAGAGCAGGACTTAAAGGAAAAGGATTTTATAAGCAATATTCTGTATGAAGGGGTTCTCTACTTTAAATTAGAAAAGCTCTGGAAAATTAATTATATTTTTCATTTAGGAACATATTAACAAGTGTATTTTCTTTACTATCTAGATTGCATACCGTATATTGATCTATTATACATATTTAAACATACAAATCTAAATGAGGTATCCAGAAAAAAGTGATAATTTATTATATGGAATTCTACAACTATTTTAGTAAATGAGGTAATATCAGCACAGTTTTACATTTATTTATTTTTTATTTATTTATTTAACATTGCAACATACCACAATGGTATTAGTATTATTATGTTTCACCATATCGCAACTCAGGTAATCCTATGGTAATTCAAATACCTTTTCCTGATTCAAAATTCAAGATTTGGAGAATGAAAATAAGCACTATGTTAGACCCTTCCTAGAATAAAGTCTTGCCAAATTATTTTGCCATAGCTTAACTCCATTGAAATACTTTAAATGAAAGACTTTTATAAAAGCACGAGACATGCACAGGTGATTGAGAACAACTAAGGTCATTCAAAGATTGAAATGTTGATGTTTAAATTTTCCCAACTTGATCATTTTTCTAAGTGTTCTTTTGCTCTATTTCTCAGATAATTTCCCAATTTCCTTTTAGGGATCATTCTCTATTCATCTTATTTTTTTCAGGGACTCCCATAGCCCCAACCCACCTAGAAGTCATGTAGATACCTAGACCTGGCTGGCCTATATCTCATAGGATCCTCCTGCCTCTGCTCACTATTACAGGATTAAAGGTGTATGGCACCACACACCCAGCATCTGCTAATATTTAAAACTAATGATCTGTTTGCCCCACAAATTTTTGGTTTTTTGTTTAAGTATATCTGTTCAATATAATTTTGGACCCATTTTATTTAAATTTTAATGATCTCCTGCTCTATCCAAACCTTACCCTCTGGCCCCCAACAAATTTAATGAACTCTCATATTTACAACTGATTTTGTCCCCAAATGTACTTCAGTTTGGGTCCATCTACTGGAGCCTGTTTAACCAACAAAGAGTCCCAGTCCCAGAAAAGACTGTCTTTCCCACTCCAAGAAGCAATAAATTGCCCCAATTTCTTTAAGTTGTGATGAGATTTCTCACACACTCCCTCATGTCTATACTGATATTTTGTCTCCTTTGAGCTTGCATTTGGCTTTTGCATGCTATGACTATTATTGTTAGTTCACTGCTTCCAGTCCATTGTCTGAAGATGGTTTCAATCTGGTCATTCACCACTCTGGCAATTATAATCTTTTTTTTTTTTTTTTCTCTTCCCCAATGATCTCTGAGCCTTGGGAGGAGAGGTTTGAAATGCGGTATCTTATTCAGGGATAAGAACTCTTCGGCATCTTGTGCTCTACACATTAGCCAATTGTGTGTGGCCAATCATCAATCACTATCTACTGCATAGTAAATTCTTGGGAGGGAGAGATGCATTCATCCTTTGTTAGAGGTTGTAATGAGGAGGTGCCACTTAAGGTTAAATATTACACAAACTACTCAGTCTCTACATCCAGTTCTAGAATTCTGTAATAATATCCATCTGTTGCAAGAAAGAAGCTCTTTGATGAGGGATGCATGGTACACAGATCTATAAATATGAAGGTTCATATTTTGAAAAAAGTTAAGAAATTACATTCGTCTGGGGATGTGGCAAATTGTGTTTTTCCTTGGATCTTGACCTCTTCACCCATGTGTATTTGGTGATGTTTACAGTACCATACATATGTTCTATCCCATTAAGCAAGTCTTATTTCTGATTAGAAAGCTGTTGATTAACCCCCACCCCAAGATAAAAAGAGCCAGGGCTATGCCATAGCAATATATTTTTTTCCCATCTACTTTTTTTTTCTTTTTTTAGTAGGCTTCAAAGTTGGGTTGGACCATTCATTTTTTTCTCTTTCTTTCTTGGAAGATTGTAGAATATCCTTTGATACCATGAAAACTAGTCTTCACAGAGGACTTCTCATGTCAGTTCAAGCTCTATCTGTCCAAGTCTTGTGTCTAAACTATGTCTTGTAGGGTATTGCCTTCAAGTTTTGGGTAACAATCAAAGACTGTGAAAAATAGCCTGTATTATTTGGGGAATTTCCTGGACTATGCTTACTAGGGTTATCCTACCTGCCACTGTATTTTTCAACTGTACACCTGCACTCATAAAATTATTGTATGTGTATTTTTCAGTAGTTAAACTAACACCTCTTTTTCTAGTTTTCATACCATCTAAACATTATTTATCTCTCAAATAACTCCCCCTGTATAACCCTCTCTTTTTTCTCCCTAATTAAAGTACTGCCCTTTCCCCCATTTCACCTTATTAACACTTGTCTCATACTATCCCCATCTCTGAAGCTCCATCTTCACATTTATCCTCTCATTTCCTATCCATTTTCCTATCTCCTGAGGTTATAACAGGACACATATTCACATTGAGGAATTTGGAATTAAGATCCACATACGAGGGAAAAGATGCACTACTTGCTTTTTTGTGTCTATGATACTTTGCTTAGTATAACAGTTTCCAGTTCCATCCATTTATCTTCAAATTCCATAACTTGGTTTTTCTTTACTTCTGAGTAGAACTCCTGAGCACAAAGTCAATGCCATGGGGATTGTCATGCACTATGTCAATCTATATTACAGAGCCATAGTCATAAAAGCAAGATAGTATTGGCACAAAAGCAGACCTGTAAATCAAAGGAGCAAAACAGAAGACCAAAACATGTGTGCCTGTAATTACAACCACCTAAAAGTTCCCAGAAACACACACTGGAGAAACAACATTATCTTCAAAACTGATTCTGTAAAATTGGAGCTCCACTGTAGAATGAAATGATACCCGTACTTACTGCCCTCCACAAGTCACGCACAAATGGATTGAAGACCTCAAATGTGAAGCCTGAAATGCTAAAACATAGGCAGTAAAATAGAAGATACAAGTGAAGGAAAAAGTTTTCTAAATCAGTCAATAGTTGCTCATGAATTGAGGTAAACAAATGACAAAGGAAACCACACTAAACTAAAAGCCTTCTGTACATCAAAGCAAGCAATATATAGAGTGAATAGGAAGCCTTTTCTCTCCCAATAAAAAATGGGAGAAAATATTCACTAGCTCTTCATCCAACAGAGAATTAATATCTAGAATATGCAAAGAAATGAAAATAAAAAACAAAGAAGCAGGAAAATCCCAATTAGAAATGTGTTATGGATCTGAACAGAAACCATTCGAAGAAACAAAAATGACTTAGAAACACCTTAAAAGAATCAAACATCCTTATTAATTAGGGAAATGCAAATCAAAACTTCTTTAGGATTTCCCCTAACCCCAGTCAGAATGGGTAAGATTAAGAAAACAAATGACTTTAAATGCTGATGTGAATGCAGGAAAGGGAACCCTCATCCACTGTTGGTCAGAAGGCAAACTAGTGCAACCGCTGTGGAAATTGGTGTTGAAAACTCTTAAAAACTCAACATAAGTCTATTATATGAACTGGACAGGCCACCCAGAAGGCTTTCTCTACTACAGATTTACTTGCATAGAGCCATGTTTGTTGCTGTTATTTTCACAAGAGCTAAGAAATGGTGACAACCTAAATGTTCTTCAACTAATGAATGGATGGATTCAGGGCAGCAAAGAAAAATTAAATGATATAATTTTGGATGGTAGTAGTTCTGTTCTTTTTGGTGTTTTTAAGATTTTGCATGTTAGTTGAGGAAAAAATAAAATGTTGGGACCACATATATTTTCAATAGCCTTTCATTACTTTTACACATGATGAAGATTTTTGTTTTTTGGTCTTTTTGAGACAGGGTCTCCCTGTAGCCCCAGCTGTCCTGAAACTCACTCTGTAGACCAGGCTGGCCTTGAACTCACAAAGATCTGCTTGCCTCTGCCTCCTGAGTGAAAGGATTAAAGGCGTGCGCCACCATGCCCAGCCATAATGAAGATTTTAACAGTTAATAAGTACCGTATGATCTTCTCACTTGTCATTATACATTCATTACATTACAAGGAATAAAGACAAACTTCACAACTATATATACACTTTTTACCAATTACTCACTGTGTAATTTAGGGGTTCAAAATGATAGTAAAACAAGGAATGTATATATTGAATTGTAAAATATTTAGTGAGATATGAAATTTTGTTAAATGTATATCCAAGTGCAAATTCTTAACCAGATGGGATAAATAGATATATTAAATGATATGAGTACAATGTTGATTTGGAAAACAAATTACTGGTGGCATCCAATTTATATATAGAATATAACACCAGGAGGAATGCTTAATCTCATTATTCATGTTTTATATATTAAGAAAGGGACCTGCTTTCCTTCTAGCTACCAGAGACTAAAAGGGTTTTCCTGAAGTCAAGATTATAAGCATTCCTCAGGGATATTGTATAATCTTCTGCAGAATATACAAAATTAAATAATTACTATGAGAGTAGCAATTTTAAATTTCATACTGCATATAAAGTCATGTTTATACTATAATATAACAGTTAACTGCGTGATTACATTAAGTCTAGAAAACATGCTGCATACATTGATTAAAATATGTTATTCACAACTACTAAAAATTTGGATAATAAGCCTGGTGTGGTGGTGCACACTTTTAATCCTAGCACCTGGGTGGGAGAGGTCGGGGTATTTTTGTGTATTAAGACCATCCTGGTCCACATAGTGAGTTCCAGGTAACCTGTGACTACAGAGGCAACCTGTCTCAAAAGACCATAACAATGTGGAGTACAAGCAAATGTGAAGTCTTCAGCTATAAATGGAACATGCTCCCCCCCCCATGTTAAGAACAATCACAAAAGAGAGAGCAGAAAGAAGTTGGGGAGAGGACTTTCAAAAGGTGAGTTCTGGACATGACCTGGTGACTGCACTCATGAAGTCAATACAGCCATAGTTGGCTGGGAAGTTGCTGATTGAATCAAGTGTTTATTACCATAAATAAAATATGTACAAATCAATAATCTTATCCAGTGTTTCTTAGCCAAAGGATTCTGTGCTGAGACTTCATTTATTCCTATACATTAGCACTTTATATATCTTTACATAATCAGGACTTAGTGAAATAGATAATAATTTTGCCTTATTTTAGTGAAAACAATTTTATAATAATTCTTTAATTATTAATAATCAATAATCATATTATCAAATAATGTTTTGATGTTTCGATAAGAGAACTACATGTATGTGCAAGGTCAGTGTGTAGTTCAGTTCCCTTGCAGTCTAATGGTATTCATTGTATTTAAAAAACTCTCGGGGCTGGAGAGATGGCTCAGCAGTTAAAAGCACCAACTGCTCTTGCTGAGGACCTGGGTTCGATTCCCAGACCTCCTCAGCATTGCACGACATGGGTGCACCAACCTACATGCAGACAGCACACTCATACACATAAAAATAAATAAATTATAAAAAACTCTCTTACATGCATCATTTAAATAATTTTTCAAGATAGAAATTTTCTTAGTGACAAATTATACTTTTAATTTTATTCTCAAAAAATTGTTTGAAAACATTAATAAGCTAAAGTAACTGAAATAAAAGCAAACCACATTGTCTGAGGTGATAGGTACAAGGAAGAAAAGGCATTTTCGAGCAAAATTTGTCACTTTTAGTTCAGGTGGTTTTGGAAGAAAATCCGCTAGTGTGTTAAAATAGTGATGAGTTGACAATGCCTTTTTTTAATAAAATATTAAATGTCTAATTGAATAAAAAGGGTGCTTTCCAAACCCTTCCGTATCTATGAAAGGGTGAAATATAAATGTTCATGTTAGTGCCGCTGCTGCAGCTGCTGCATTATCAAAGAAACTTCCCCTTTCCTGTCTTCAGTTACTTAAGATCGAATTGTTGGCTAGGCATCTGTGATCATCCTTGTGGCTGAATGCCAGATTAGCAATACTGTGAACCTGGCTCTTTCAGCTTCAGGTAGTGCTGCTGGCAAGGGCTCTACTGCACTTAATTTAATTAGATGAGACTTCCATTGTTGAAACTGCTGAACACAGTGCTTCTGACTGGGCTAAGGAAGAATCTAATTTATTAAACATTTGAAGTTGAGCTGCAGAATTGTTTTCGTGATGTCTCACAGCAACTGCAATATTTTGAATATAAATTTTGCATCCCAAGGAAGGCAGTATTTCAGGGTCTGTCCTGTGTTTACTGCTGATGCACTAGGCATTGTTCTTGGGACCTTTGCACTGTGTTAAGATTACAGTTTCTCTTGTCTTGAAAGATAGAGAACAGTTTTCCATTGTTATTTCACAAAGAAATTTGTTGTTTTAATGGGAATCCTACACCATGATTAAGAAAAGTAAATTTTATTTCAGCAGTGTTATACTGTGTGATATGAACTTTCAATTTCATTTCAGCAGGCTCATATAC
This sequence comes from Rhizomys pruinosus, assembly GCA_009823505.1. Taxonomy (NCBI): domain Eukaryota; kingdom Metazoa; phylum Chordata; class Mammalia; order Rodentia; family Spalacidae; genus Rhizomys; species Rhizomys pruinosus. The sequence continues at coordinate 2,522,913 of VZQC01014015.1, read as the reverse complement.
AAAAACAAAAATGATGAGCCTTTCTCCAGAAACAGCAGCTGTTAACACCTTATAAAGTAAATTCTAAAAGGAGATATTTAGGAGAAATACACTTAGTTTTTATTGATCAACTGCTACATGCTTGTCATAAAACAAACAAATCAAACAGAAAATAAAAATCAGCACTTGGTACAAAAGAGATGATAGTTCAAGAAAAAAAAAGAAAGTTTTCAATAAGCTTGCTATGAACATAATGGAAATGGAAGTAAAACAAACAAAATTTTTGGACTCTATGTAAGTTAGCTAAAAAGGAATATTTAAATCGTCTGCTAAGCACAAGAGAAAACTAAAATTAGAACTACATACCTTTTGTAAGAAGCTATTAATTAATTAATTAATTAATATTTATCTGTATGAGTGTTTTGCGTGCACGTATATATGCACACATGCTTATGCAATGCCAGTGCCTTTAATCCAGGAGCCACCTCTCCAGCTCCTTACTTTTTTCTTTTAAAATAATAAAAGTAAGCCATTCTTCCAACTCCCTAGAACTTGACATCTCCCCAGCCTTCTGATACGTTGATTTCTAGTACTTGAATTTTCTCCAATGTATTCTGAAGAAGGACAGCCCTCTGTGTCCTGGCAACTATCAACAGTGATGAGCAAGTACTGAAAGACTTATTTAGCAGTTTCCACCCTTTGTTAGATGTTGTAACCTCCTCTGGTCCAGCTGAAGAAGTTCAGGTCACAGCCAAGAAATGGGGGTGTGTAGACAGCAGAATCAAGTCCGGTGAAAAGCAGGCAGATTGCAAGCTCCTGCATACTCGTTTAATCAGGGAAAAATAGGGATGGATATATATATATATATATATTCCTTCCTCAAACATGCCAGGTGTTGATCTTTGGCCCAGGTTTGGCAGGTGAAGCTGTAAGCACACCAGTGTGCAGGTGCATAACAGTCTACAGTTAGATGTGGTTTTGTCAGTGACCTGGAGACTCAGGTATCCCAGGATTTGAGCTTCCTCATACTTCAGCAACCCAGAGCATGCCTCAGATACTATGAGAGGCATGAATGGAGAGCCCCTGAATGTGTGCCAGTCCTACATGGACAATGGAGGCATTATCCTCTGGGCAGCAGAGTGGGTGCTTTGGGGACCTATGATTGTGATTGCAGTTACTCTATTGGTGGTAGGAACCAGGGCAATGGAAATGGCGTATATGCCATTATGCCTGGAGTATATGGATATGTGTATGGACAGTCCAGAGACTACAGTGGCAGAAGCCAGGATGGTTATTAGTGATACTCAGGAGAAAGTTACAGAGACAATTATGGCAACTAACTGAGGAATGCATACATAATATACACAAGGAATAACAGTTTTGACCTAGAAGCATCCAGCCAAATTTCTGAATTTATAAAAATTTTTACAGTTGTACTGAAACATCATTAAATTCTATTTTTAAGTGAGATTGAATTCAAGATGAGTTTGTTAAAGACCTGATAGAGAGATCATGTGTTGTTCTTTAAACACTTTTTCCATTGGGCCTAGAGACCTGTCTTAGAAGTCAAGTACACAGGGTCCCTTTTACCCTGCTTGAGTTCCCACCACCCACCTGGCTATTAGCAATCATCCATGCCTTCAGTTCTAAGAGTAGTTTCCCTTCTTTGACCACACTGTGTGGGCATTGAACATACCAGTGCACTTAACATACATAAGCAAAACACTCATACACATACACATAAAATAGTATTTTTAAGTTTTTAGGAGATGTAGAAACAAAGACCACACAGGGCACTAAAACCCAGTGTTTTCAAACTTCATTGTTCAACTTCTCACCTCTGGAACATGCCAATATGCCAAGGGTGATGTTAGAGACCTAGACACAGTCCTGCCTGGACAAGCCGGGACAAGCCCTGCTCGCTCAGCACGAATCAGATCGTAGGGCTATGCTAACGTTTGCTGAAGATAAGCCACAGGATGTTTCAACCCACAGGACATTCCAAGCTTATCTTAAGCACGTTTTGCAAGTCCTGCCAGATCACCCTTGCCCTACCTATCCCCACCGCCCCCCCTCCTTACTTCCTGCCTTTCTGCAAAGCATAAAGTAACCGCTTTTGTTTCATTAAAAGAGACCTTGACATCCTGTCCCGCAGGATATGGGACAAGTTGCGCCCACACGTGGGGCTCGAGTGGTCGCAGACCCCTCACCGGACGAAGAGACATTTGCGTGGTAGCAGCTGCATTCTGGCTTTGAGGACTCTCTGTCGCCCGTGGAAGCTGGATCTCTAGATGAAAGTAAGTGATTTTGCCTTTGTCCTATTCAATACATAATGTGCCAATCATTAAGCAAAGAAGAAAAGTTTATTTCTTTCTTTAAGTGTTCTTTCAGGGAGAAAGGAGTTAGGGTAAAGAAAAAAGGAAAAAAGATTTGGTAAAGTTTTTTTTTTTATATTCATTGGAGATCTCTGTCCATGGGTTATATTGGACGGTCCCTCCATTTATCCCAAAATATGGGACAAGGTGGGTAGGGAACTTAATGCCCACCTTAAGGAGAAAGGAAATCTCTCATTATATTAAGTCATATGTCTATGCAAGCTCTCTGTGTGTTAACTGTTCTCTCATGTGTCTGAGATTTGTGTCATGTGTGTTCCTCTGTGTTGGTTTCTGTTAAAAGTGGCCACTTCAAAGTTATTTCATTCTATATTGTGCACATAAATTAAGTTTACTTTTGGCATGCCTCTTAAGCTTTTTCAAAGGCCTAATTTGAACCCGGGTTCCTAAGTTCCTACAAAAAATTCTAAACTGGTTTTCTAAAGGTTTTATTTGTTATCTGTTAAGACTGGATTTGATCTCCAAATTAAACTGTTTTAAAGTTACAGGTATTCAGCTGGCGTGGTAGCACATGCCTTTACTCCTAGCACTTGAGAGGCAGAGGCAAGTGGATCTTTGTGAGTTCAGGGCCAGCCTTGGTCTCACAGAGTGAGTTCCAGACCCTGGGACTACCGGCATGACCCTGTCTCGCAAAAGACCAAAAAAAAAAATAATAAACTAAACTTAAAAATAATGTTACAGTCTTCTCACTTCAGTTTCCTTTCAAGCTGTTTTACAACCAAGTATGTGAGTTTATTCAACACAACCACTAGGATGAAAATCTCTTACATAAATGTCTAGATAAATTGCCTATCTATGTGGGTGATACTGTTAACAGCTCTGTAACAACATGTTAGAAATCTATCAGACCATCAATGGACAGTATATGGTGTTTTTTCCAATGTGTGTATATCTATATATGTAACAATGTATGCTGTGCCTCTGATTCAGTACAACTTTTAACGTTGCCATCACCGAAACTAAGTTCTAAAACCTTGTGGATAAGTGTGAGTATAAAGTACTGATCACTTTTCTAGACTCTATTTTACACTTAAAATAAAACATACCTTTTGTTTTCCCTGGATGTGCGTTGCAGATCTTGTCTTTAGTTTCTTGTATGTTTGATGACTTCCTGTTGGTACATTAGCTTCTAAAACTCTGCTATATATCCATTTTAATCTTGACATTCCGCTTGTCAAACGTTTAAAACTTTTTAAGAAAAACTAAGTTTCATATCGTCTACCCCCGAGACCACATGAGAACAGTCCACGATGAAACCAATTCTGGTGGATTGTAGATTGTTGTGTTAATTATTTTGGTAATTATTTATTGCTGGTTACAGTATTGTCTGTGGATATAACTTATTAATAACAGTATGATAACATACAGTCAAATGGCAATTGTTTTCATTGTTGGCTGATTATTGTTGGACAATTGGTTAATGGTCATTATTAATGATTGTTGGACTAATAATGGTTAATGGTTTAATTATTGATAATTATATCTAATTATGGTTATAAGTTAGTTGTATTATAATAGTTTAATTCTGTCCAAATCCATAGAGCTAAGACAAATGGATCATCCAAGACTACAAACAACCTGGCCTGTCTACTTTAATGGATTTTTTTCTCTTACAGGTCAACCAACAAATCTTTCTTATGTAGTATGTGTGTATGATGTGCACGCACACATTGTGTATGGATGAGTGTACTTATTGTGTTCTAAGTATATTATGTTAACAGCCATGATACGATTAAAAACATTGCCTCTAGTGGAACTGGCCCTTCCATCTTAAGATGCAAATTTATATTAACAGCCAGCCAAACATGGTTCGATTTAACAACAAGGTTATGGGTTATCTATGCAAGGAATTTGAAATAATGAATCTATACTGGTTGCACTCTTTCAACATCTAAGGCAAAGATGCAACTGGGTTTTCAATGTATTAAAGTGTTAATAAGTAAAGTAGGACTGGAGAGAGTCCTAGCCGGTTAGGAGCAACCGACGCTCTTGCAGAGGGACCCGGGTTTGAATCCCCAGCACCCACATGGCAGCTGAAGAACCGTCTGTAACTACATTCAGGAGACTCCAGTTCCAGGGGATCCGAGACCTCTTCTGAACCTCCCAGACATTGCAAAACACGGGTGCACAGACCTGCATGCAGACCGTACATTCATACACATACAAAGATAAATATATAATAAAAAAATTTTAAAAATACAAAAGTAAAAAGGTTGTAAAAAAATTAATCAAGATGGTAATGATGGTAAAACTTCTCATGGGACATTCTAGCCAATCTTTAATTGACTGACAGACATACAACTGTAAAAAAGAAAAAAAAATTATTTCTAAAAAAAAAAAAAAAAAAATCTTTAAAGTAGGTTTCATGCCAGGCCTAAAAAAGGCCAAGAACTTGGAAAAAGAAAGCTATTATAATCACCTTGTAAGGTTTACAGTTTAAAATGGCAATACATTTAAACAAATGGAAATATAAGATGTTATGTTTTATTTTTTTCTGTGTTTGAATTCCAACAATGTGCTTTGGGGTTAAGGCACACCAATGGTCTCTGTATTTTTATGTGTTATACACTGTGTTATACAGTATCACTGTAACATTTTTCCTTTACTTGTAAGATAATTTAAAGAAATTAACTCTGAGTTCACTTTCCAAATAAGCATACAGTCAAAGATAAACATTTTGGGTAATTTGATGAAAACTTACACCTTGGTTCCTGTTTAGGGTATTTTTAATACAATTTATTCATCTATTGATCAAAAAAGAAGGAGATGGTGGCATAATATCCCTTCGTATTCCAAACCTTTAGATAAATTTTTTAATTTTAAATCTTGAAACTAACAATGGGAGGAGTATTTGTATGTTCCACAGGTAAAAACACCAACCTAAATGCCTGAAAATACACAATCTTGACTGCAAGATGGACTGAGAAATACCAGCAGAGAGGCTGACCCACCTGAACATTAAGAAAAAGAGAACCTCAGATTGCCTGAGTCACAGACACTGAACATTTCTCTAAATCTATTTGGGATAACTGTTTATAATGTGTCTAATGAAGTTTACCTTCCAGATGCTGAGAAACCTTCCTACCTCTCACCTTTATAGGAAAAGAAAAAACATGATGGTAATGAAGTCCTTCCCCAACTGTAAATTGGAACCAAGTGTTGTAATGGTAAATGCTTGTGAGACAGGTTAACTGCCTTCTTTGATGATTGATAGACATGGAACTGTAAAGGATATTCTCTATCTAGCTAGCCAAATATATAATTTATAAGTGGTACAATTAGAACAATATGTTAATACAGGAAAGCCCTGATGTCAACAATGGATTGTTCTGCCTAGGAGAGGTTGGTTAGGGGATCCAAGCCCCCCAAATTATAAAGGCTTTTTTCCTATAAAAATGGGATATCTGCTAGGAGAAAGGTGGTAAGTCCCTGTTGTCAAAGACCTGGTGTAAGCATGAGAAAATATTTTGAGACATCACTTGTAATGTGCAGTTGGCCTCTGAAATGCCAGAAAGTGTTACCAAGGCCATTAATGTGATAAAGCAAAATATTGGGTCTCCTTGAGTCAAGCAAGGATACCTCTGTCAGTATCGCTACACCTCAACTGCTGGAGATACTGTGCAACAGTGGCCAGCCATGTGTCATACATATCCCAAATCTAATTGGCTATTAGCTCTCTCCTTGGAGGAAAATTCATGGCTGATGCCACAGAGCTTATGTCCTCTAGTGGTTAGGAGATTATATGAGCCACAATAAAAACTTGTACACTTTTATAGAGAAAACCCAACAATATGGATTAACATACCATCCAAAACTCTGGTCCAGCTCACCAAGCTTAGCTTTGCACATAATAATATTGTTGCTAAATGTTCTGTAATCTAATTGCTCTGTGCTTTGTTTAGTGGAATAAAAAGGTAACCCTGGTAAAGCTGTCAACCCCTTGAAGGGAAACATCCTGACTGGAGTAAAAAATAACATCTCCAGAGAATACACTGCTTTGCTTCTCACACACCTGTGCCCCTCTCCCAAACTGAGGGAAACTTGTGGAAGAGGAGGCGTGGGTAGAATGTAAGGGCTGCGGAGAGATGGGGTGAATTGTGAGACTACAACAATATGGACTGGACTTTAATTGATCAACATGCTTGTGCATACAAGGTCCCCCATTGGACTATGGGAACCTTGTGTTGTTCAAAATATGAACATGAATACTTGAAAACCCACCTTTACAAGTGGGGCTCCCCCTCTTTTGTATAAAAGAAGGGAGGGATGCTGGGAGCCAAAGCTGTCAGATATCACCCTCGCAGAAAATTACTAAACTGCTTATCTCCTGAGTTTACCCGAGTAACTTATTTATCTCAGGAGTTTAGGAGGCAACCTACTTATCTCAGGAGTTTAGGAGCCCTATTAAAAATCACAATTGGAGACATTGATGACGGGAGTATTGTGATGCCATGGATTGGGATAAGCACTTACCCGCTGTAGAGTAACCCTACAACGGGAATAGCTTGAGCTGCAAAATAGGAGATACATGACTGGGACACTCCTTATCCTAAACATCCACACTTGGGATGCAGCCAGACTGCAAGAGTGGCCTTTTCAAAGCCTGCCCAGACACTCTGTGAGGCATGCCAGATAATTGGCCCCTACCTCCTCCCAAGAACCAGTTTTGTGGAAAGCAACTCGAGTAGCCTAAGACACGGGGCTCTACCAGTAAAGACCCGACCATGGAGGCACATCACATAGACTAAGACAGACTCTCCTTTTGTAAAGTAAATAAAATAGGGGGACATGTTGGAGACTGAGACACAGTCCTGCCTGGACAAGCCCGGACAAGCCCTGCTCGCTCAGCACGGATCAGATCGTAGGGCTATGCTAACGTTTGCTGAAGATAAGCCACAGGATGTTTCAACCCACAGGACATTCCAAGCTTATCTTAAACACGTTTTGCAAGTCCTGCCAGATCACCCTTGCCCTACCTATCCCCACCGCCCCCCCTCCTTACTTCCTGCCTTTCTGCAAAGTATAAATGTAACCGCTTTTGTTTCATTAAAAGAGACCTTGACAACTTTGTTTGGTCTCCCTCTTTTCTCCCGCCCATTATATTTCAGGTCTGGGGTCTCCCCTCAAAACCCACTAGTAACTGAGTCCCACAGGATACGGGACAGTGTGACAGTTATATCAAATGACAACTGTGAATCTAACATTAGGCCAAATTATTTCGGTACTCTGTGTTTGCTTATATAAAGAAGCAAACTGAGTGACACAATTTTAGACTTCATTAAGATTTCAGATTTCAATTTAGGACAATGGGTTATCACCAAAGTATTATAATCTAATGTGATCTTCATTTTCAAAAGTCTTTCTAACAACAAGCATACAGGAAAATTTAAATTCTACAGAATTCTAATTATATGATTTTCTAGAAAAAACAAAACAATGAAAGAGAAAGAAACTCAGTTCAAATTAATTTGGGCCAGGTGACAAGAAGAGTTTCCATAGCAGTGAAACTGCCCTCTATGATACTGATAAGTGTGGAATCATGTTGCACAATTATCAGAATCAATGCATAGGCAACACAGAGCAAATCCTAATGTAAATTACATGCTTCAATTAATGCTAATGTATCAGACTGGTTTAGCAGTTTTTAGTAAAGATATCACATTTGTTAGTTTGTATTATTTTTTCCAGGCTCAGACTCTGAGTTTCTTCAGTGTTAGTTTTTAGTAATAAAGTAAATTTTGTGTAGTAGTTGAGAGAATGATAATATCGATTTGAGATATCTGCTCCCATGCTTTCCAATTCCCAATTCCCAAGCTGGAATTGTTACTCACACAACTTTAACCTTTGCACAGCATTGGTTGAATACAGGAGTAACACAGGATGTTGTTGGTCACCAGCCTAGATTCAGATCCAGTGATATATAAGAAGACCAACACCATCGTCTAGCCTCAACATATACTCATAGGCACATACAAACTTCCACCCCTCCATATGTTTACGTATTACACAAACACACACGAAAAAGAAAGGAATGAAAGCAGGCATTGTGAAGGAGACTAAAGCCATAGGATTGCTGGCTTTAAATCAGTCTAAAGTACCCAGTGGGATCTGGATAAAGTCAGAGCACAGTTGTAGTGAATGACACTTACGTTATTACATGTGTTATGGTTGCACCATGTATGGCAGTAAATTCACCAAAAACTGTATTAGTCAATTTTCCGTTGCTTTGATAAAACCACCATGATCAAGGGAACTTATAAAAGGAAGAGTTTATTTGAGCTTAAGATTGACAGTTTCAGGGAATTAGAGTCCATTGTAGTGGGAGGCATGATGGCAAGAGCTGGAACAGAAAGCCGAGGTTCACATCTTCCAATGAGCACAGGAAGCTGAGAGAGAGCAAATGGAGCCTGCAAGGCTTGTTGAACTCACTAAGCCCACCCCAAAAAATGTACTTCCTCCAGCATGGCCACACCTTCTAAGATCTCCCAAAACAGTGCCATCAACTGGAGAAAAAATATCTGAGTACTTGAAGCCTATGGAGGGGGACATTTTCATTCAAACTACCACATTCCACTCCCTGGCCCCCATAGGCTCATAAGTATATAAAATGCAAAATGTCTTTAGATCAGCCTTAAAAGTCCCCATAGTTTTTACCAGTCTTAATACTATTCAAAATTCTATAGTCCAAAGTCTCTTCTGAGACCCAGGCCAATCTCTTAACTCTAAGCTCCTGTAAAATCAGATAAATTGCATACTCCCAACATACAGTGGAACCAAATACACATTTCCATTCCAAAAGGGAGGAACAGAGGCATAGTGATGAAATACTGGACCAAAATAAGTCCAAAAACCAGCAGAGCAAACACCAAATCAGTAGCTCCATGTGCGACTACTGGGACTTTACTTCCAAAGAGCTTAGATGGCTCAGCTCTTGCAGCTTTGCTTGCAACATACATCTCTTTCTTAGGCTGGTACCACTCCTTGTATGCAGCTCTCCTTGGCAAATATCTCACAGCTCTGGCATCTCAAATATCTTCTTAGGGTTTCTGCTGTCAACCAGGCTTCACCTTCAGAGCTTCACATAATGACTTATCAGAGCCTTCTTTATGCAGGGACACCCTTGCTGCACTCTGCCTGGTCTCAGGGGCTCTCTGAAACCATGGAGGAAGAACTGAGGACCCTTTCACTCTTGCATCTAAAGCTAGCACCATGTGAATGAAACTGCAGTGTTTGGCTGCAAGTTTGGGATGGACCCTGGCCTACTTCAACCACATTCACAACTTTTTTCTGCCCTTTCAGTATTTTCCTTTCAAAAGTTGGAGGCTTAGCTAGGTGTGAAGGTACTATTTTTATTATTTACTTATAAATCTCTATAAGTATATATTCAGAAATTCTGACCGGAAGAGTCAAAGGAAAATACTGTTAGAGAGATGGAAGTTGATCATGCTGGATTTGTCACATCTGAGGATGATGGAATTATATCAGCTAATAGAAATATGATCATGAAAATTACAATAAGAATCACTTATATCACATATAAATGATTTTAGAAGATGAATGTCATAAAATAGAGCATTAGAGCTCTTTGGTTTTGTGAGTCTTAAGATAGTAGAACATTTAAGTACATGGTAGATTCCACAACTTATAAACTGGCATTCTAAAACAACAAAAATAACAAGCATGTTTTCTCTAACCATGATGTACAAGTTGGGGGAGGGGCAATGAGACATGATGTGAAAAAGGCTTTATAGACAAAGATGCTGAGCATAAAATAGAAGCTTCACAGTGCTTGGGATTCTGGGTCAAATCAGAAGAAAAGGAAATAATCATTAACTACACCTACGCAGAAAAGAGGAAGAACAATAAGTTTAAAATATGATGGAATGCAAAATATTTCTAATTTGAGTTTATTGAGACAGAGACATCTACCTTTAACAGGGACAGAAAAACAAATAAGAATACATGTATAAAATTCCATCAGATCAATTATAACAATGATTCATGGGTGATATACATTTTGTATTTGTTATCTGATAAATGGGTCTACATAGTTGTATGGGTCTTGGATAACTCTTTTTTAAGTCTTTAGGTGTTGTAAACTTTAAGTAATATCAGAGTTTTTCATGAGAATGCAGCAAACATTCCATTCATGATTTATAAACATAGAAGAGTTGAAGGTGAGGAAGGCATGAATCCTAAGAACAACATGGGAATGATCTCAGTGGTACAATCTGTGTAAGTGTGGTGTACACACCAATAAAGGAGTGAGGTGTGAAGGAGACAGCATGACAGATATTTGGATTACATCTAAGTTAAAAATTTTAAAATATATCTGTGAGAACATAAATTGAATTATCATTAATTTTAATTTAATTGGCAGTTTAAAATTAGAAAGTAATCAANAAAATTCCTTTTTGTTAAAAGATAATGTTGGTATTTGTGCTTTGGCAGATGGACTGACCCAACTTCTTTTCCTCATTCCAGTTGCACGATTGTGTCCAGTTGCCGATTTAAGATTTGTTTTGTCTATAAGATACACTGCTTGTTATGTGGGGTGTCGTGACGGTCTTGAAATACTTTAACCATGATTGGAGCCGTAACCTATTATTATCCCCAATTAAGGCTAGAAGAGAAAGTTACCCAAACTCTCCCGCACTTTAAATTAACCCTAGACCCTGTTATTTATATACAGGCTGCCGCTCCCACGGTTATCGAGCGGGGGCTCGGCAGGCCTTTTCCCTCCCACCCCGGCATGCTCGTTTACTTTTTCTCCGAAATAAAGTCTTGGTTTCCATCCTTCAGTGTGTCCAGTGTGGATTCTCGAAACCCCTCACCCCACAGCCTATGGCCGGGAGCTGAGGCACAGACCATGTAGGAATGCTATTCACTGGCTTGATTCTCTCACAAATTAATTATTTTTTTATTTTATTATTTTTTTTTTATGTGTATGAATGTACTATCTGCATGAGGTTTTCCGCCACCTGTGTCGTGCAATGACGCTGAGATTACGCGGTTCAGAAGAGGGTCTCCCGGATTCCCCTGGAACTGGAGTTCTCCTGTTGGAACTGGATGGTTACAGACCGGTTTATTCAGCAGCCTCCATGTGGTTGCTAGGGATCGAACCCCGGTTCTCCTCTGCTAACGCGCAGTCGGTGCTCTGTTCCTTAAACCATCTTTAGACTATCTATGTCTGGCCCTGCCAAACTTAATTTATTTTACAACTTCCCTTAAAATGTCCCTTAGAACCTGAAATCTGAGAGCTGAGAGCTACTCACTAGATCTGCTGGAAGTCAGCACTTCCCAAATTTTCTGCCTTCAGGACTCTTGTAACTCTTAAAAATGTGCAGACTTGGGCTGGAGAGACGATCCTAGCTGGTTTTAGCTAAAAGCACCGGCTGCTATCTGCAGTGAAGAGGAACAGGGTCCTTCGATCCACCAGCACCCACATGGAGGATGACAACCATCTTTTCCTTTAACTCCAGTTCCAGGAATCGAAACAATCTTTCCCCTATGACCCTCCACCAATTATTTGTATGGCATGGGCTGCACTGCACTCAAACCTATTATTGCTTTGCCCATTACACTCTTACTCTATTATATGCAATTAATTTAAGGGCTCCCTTGGAGAGGATGGTCACTAGCTGCCGCGTTCTAAGAGCGCCCCGACCGCTCTGGCAGAGGACCGGGTTTCGATTTCCAGCACCCAAATATGGCGGCTGAGCTGAGCAACCGTCGCTGACGCTTCCAATGCCCATGCGAGTCAAGAACTCACGCACTAGTTCCAGGAGGGTTGATAATCTGAGGACCCTCTTCTGACCTCCGCTGGCCCCGTTTTTGCACGACTACGGTGGGTGCTATTTCAACCTGGCATGCAGTACCAGGACATGCAAGACTCAACAGACAAGAAATAAATATTTTAGTAAAGCGATGAAAAAAAGGGTGGGAACGAAAGTAATGGAAACGATAGTTAAAAAATAGGGCAGCCCCCCCCTCCCCACTCAGATAACAAGCAGGCTGGGGTGGGACGGAGGCATGACAACAAGAACATTTTCCCGGAAGTTCACCCCAGGTAATCGCCACTGGGCAGGGGAGAAAGGCTGAAGCCCGAGAGGCAGCTCAGAGGAAGAAGGGGCACTGCCCAGGAGAAAGACGATTGACACAATCCCTGCCCCCCAACCTGGCCTGAGAGACAGATATGCTGACAAAGTTGACCAGCGGGCTGGCCACCTGGCCAAACGATTAGTATGCATATTCTTAATGTTTCTGTGGATTTTTCTTAACGTGGGATCCTCGGGTGCCAGGCATGTGGCACATGCCTTTATCCTAGCACTTGGGACTTAGGAGGCAGTAAGATTGGCAGGTGGAGGTGGATCTTTGTGCGTTCAAGGGCCGCCTGGTCTACAGACCGTGAGTTCCAGGACAGCTGGGATACAGGAAAAGACCAAAAAAAAAAAAAAAAAAAAAAAATAATAATAAATAAATAACTAAATAAATAAATAAATAACTAATAATAATAAACTCGTGCGGGAGGTTGGGTGGTCACTGGATCTCTTTGTTCCTTTCCCCAACCTTGTCACATTAATCTTTTTCTGCTTTTCACTTTTAACTTGGCTCTTTGGCATATTGAGGATGGGTGGCTGAACTTGACTTATTGGAGCAGAGGCTGTAACCCTAATCTAGTAACAACCCCAGCATTTGTTTACTGAATGACATCTCTCAATACTTTTGTGCTAAAGTTAAAAAGAAGCCAAGAGTGATATGATAACACATGCCTTTAATCCCAGCACTAGGGGAGGCAGAGGCAGGCATTTCTCTGTGAGATGAAGGCCAGCCTGTTTACCTGGTATATGGTAGATGCAAGCACTCGTCCTATTTGGGACGACTTGTGTACATAAGTTACAATTATTATTTTTTAATTCTCCTTAGGTGGATTAGTTAACAGCCCCGTATCTTTTCCCTCATTTCAAATAATAGAATTCTGCATTATTCTATCTCGCATAAAAACCTTATCTGATTACCCATGGTCCCTTATGCCTTCCAATTTACACCTGATTTGAAACGTTCTTTCAGCCAATTATCAGCATTTTATGTTTTTTTTTAATTTTTTCTTTCTAATTTTTTCCATTTTGTATGTGTATGACATATTATGTCTGCCCTAATGCATGTTTGTGCACCCCGTGTCTGAAGAGGGTCGGGGAGGTCAGAAGAGGGTTTGTCGGATTCCCTGGAACTGGAGAGTTATCTGAGACCCTCTCTGACTTCCAAGGCTCTTGCATGAGATGGGTGTACAAACCTACATGCATACAGTCAGTACATTCTACACATTACAAAATAAATAGATAAAATAAAAAAATGTTCTTTTAAAAAAAAAAAAAAGAAAGTTACATCAGCATTGTGGGTGCTGGGGCTCCGATCTACACCTTGGGTCCTCTGCAAGAGAAGTAATTCTCCTTAACTGCTGAGTCACTCTCTCCAGCCCATAGCATTGTATGTTTATTAAAAAAAAATGCAGTCCTACGGGGAACGGCGGTCGCAGGGGAGACGCCATATACGCGCCAGGCAAGCACGGTGCTACAAAGGTTCTGATATGAGAGACTGTCCTTAGCCTTCTCCTTACCATGAAAAACAAGAGAAATATGATAGTATGAAGGTCAGCTCTCACAACTGTAATTTGGAGACAACTATTGTAGAGGTATCTCTTTAACCTTTATTTTTCTGCATCCCTTTCTTTAATTGACTTACTAGACACGGGAAACTGTGAAAGGGATTTACTCTCTGTTCAGAACCAAATATAATCACTAAAGTCTCCTTAAGGCAATGCACTTAGCCAAAATATATTAATACAGGAGCTCTGACACAGAATGGATTGTTTCTACCAGGAGATGTTGGGCCAGGAGATCCAAGGCCCCACAAAGGTAAAGGCTCCTTGCCTATAATGGGATATCTACAAGGAGCGAGTGGATAAGCCCTTGCTGCCGAAGGCTGATGTTAACATGGGAAAATATTATTGAGACACACATTCAAGTGTACAGTTGGCCTCTGATAATGCCAGAGAGGTTACCAAAAGCCATTAAACAATAAAGCAAAAATAGGTCTCCTTGAGTCAAGCAAAGACTCCTACCGTCAGCACCAGCTACACCTCACTGCCTGGCAATACTGTGCAGCAGGAGGCAGCCTATGTGCCTGTATATCCAAATCTAATTGGCTATTGGCTTCTCCCTGGAGAAATAACCCTGCTGATGCCACAAGCTTACATCCTCTACGGTTAGGAGATTTATAAGCCACATTAAGACCCTGTCATAATTAACAGAAGAAAATGTAATTTCATGGATTAACATCATCCAAACATTGTGTCTATGCCCAAAAGTAACCTACCCAAAACTATTAGTGCTGTTTTTAAATAACAATATATTCTACCTGCTTGTGTGCTTCATTAGTCGGATCGAAAGGTTTATTCCTGGACAAACTGTCAGCCCATGAACGGAAACAGCCAGAAAGACCTCGAGCCAAGACAACATCTCGAGAGAGAGTGACTGTTTTGACTCTCATCCACACTGTGGCCCCTTTCTCTAAAGGCTAGGGGAACAACCTGCGAGAGTAGAGGGGCGTGGTAGATGTAAAGGGCTGCGATTGGGGTGCATGGGATATGAGAAACTTACCGCAATGTAGTCTGACACTATTTGATCAACTTGATTGAACATACAACCGTCACCCCCCGCTGCATGGTGGGGCGTGCAGGGGTTTGGGCACAACAGCCTGCAAGATAGGTTTTATGAAGCGGATCTTGTACTCTGGATTATCACTTACTTAGCTAAAAAATGAAAAAAAACAAACTAGAGGAAAGATGCGAGGACAGTTGCATGGCAGATGCATGATCTGGGTGGGGTGGGGGTGGGGTGGGGCTCGGGAGGGAAAAAGGGAAATATGAGCCATGAACTGAATCTTGGAAAAAATGTTTATGAAATGCAACAAAAGCATCAATAAAAACACTAATTTAAAAAAATAATAATAAATATAAAAATAAAAAAAATTTTTTTTTTTTTGAGGGCTGGAGAGATGACTTCGTGGTTAAAAGCACTGACTACTCCTGCCGAAAGACCGCGGTTCCATTCCAAGCACCCACATGGTCAAGCTCTAAAAACCATCTTTCAGCCAGGCCCATTCTTTAAGTCACTCAGCGAGGCAGAGTCAGGCGGTTCTTTGTGAGTTTTCAAGGCTAGCCTGGTCTAACGAGTGAGTTCCATGCAGCTGGGACTCTATGGAGACCCTGGTTTCAAAAAGACAAAAATAAATAAAAAAAAAAAAAAAAAAAAACAAGAATCTAAATTTGTACTTGCATAAACAGGTGTCCCCTCACAACTTCAACTTTTGCCTTGATGTTAATAAATACAATATACAACCTTTGCTCCTTATATGTTAACAAAATCAACTGTTTCCTATCTTTGAAATAACTTACATATCATCATTCAATGTCTGGTTTCACTATATTTTCTGATGTGTCAATATTTGTGGTAGGTAGAAAAAAGGGTCTCCCCTCCCCTCCCACTTACAGAAGATGATATTCACATCCCAACCTCTGGAACTTATGTTACCTAGTATAGCAAAAGGGGCTTTACATTTGCCCTTCAATTAAGAACTGTGTGTGAAGCAAGGAAATATTTCTAGATTACCCAGATGCCCCCTATACATTACGATTTGGTTTTTTGAAGTATAGTCAAAAATTTATCTGACAAAAACAGCTTTTCAATGAGCGAGCTGCTTTGGTTCTGCCTCACCGGCTCCCAAGGTTTCAGTCCATGGTCTGTTGGCTCCACTGCTGTAGGCCTAAGATGCAGCTAAAACATCGTGCTGGGGATGATAGGGCAGGGAGCAGGACAAGATCTGATTTTCAAAGGCATGACCCCGACGACCTACCCCTCAGCTAAGCCCCCATCTCCTAAAGTTTCTCCACCTCTCAAAATAATGCCACTATAGTCAAATCATTACAGTCCTTAGATGCAATCACAAATGCTTACAAGAGAGAGGCAGAGGAAGATTACATCCAAGAAGAGGAAAAGGCAATATGACCACAGATGCAGAGAATGACCACAACCCAGGGAGGACCAGCAGCCACCAGAAACTGGAAGAGGAAAAGGACAGATTTTGACGCTGGCAGAAGAGTTATCTGGATCCCAGGAGACTATGAAGTATCCCTCCAAATGGTCTTCAGCTTTGCCAAGCCGCCTGTCTTATTGATTGGGAGCCCGTGGAGACCAGTGGTCTTTAACCAATGTACATCTGCAAAGAGGGGAATCATTATTGAGGAAAATGTCAACATTTCCAAGAGAAGCTATGGTCAAGCAGGACCTGTGACTCATTCTCTACAGATGAAACAACTGGTAAAAGAAAACCATAAGAGCTGGGTGTGGTAGTATTATGCCTTTAATCCCAGCTCGGGAGTCAACAGGGCAGGTGCGCAGCTCTGTGAGATTGTGGTCAGCATGGTCTACATAGCAAGTTCCAGGCCAGCTGAGCCTACAGGAAAACCCTGTCCCATAAGTAGAACCAGAAGAAGAAGAGGAAGAGAAGGAGACGGGAGTGAGGGAGGAGGAGGGAAGATAAGGAGGAGGAGGAGGACCAGAGGGGACCAGGAGGAGAGGGCGGAGGAGGAGGCGGGGGAGGAGGAGGACCAGGAGGAGGCCCAGGAGGCCAGGACGGGAGGCGGAGCGGAGGAGGGAGGAGGAGGAGGAGGCGGAGAGGACCAGAGGAGGAAAAGAAGGAGAAGAACCAAGCACAAGAACAGGAGGAGAAAGGCGAGGAGGAAAGATCGAGGAAGCACTGGTACCAACAAAATCCCCCCCAGAGAGTAGCAGAGTGAGACAGAGGAGGAGGAGGACGATGAAGATGAAGAGCAGGAGGAAAGGAAGAGGAGGCACGGAAGATGATGGCGACAGATCGACAAAAACGGAAGGAAGGGAAGGACCAGCATGTCCACAAAATGCGCCACCACAACACAGATGAACCCCCCCAACACAAAAGAAAAAAAAAAATAAGCAACAACAAATGAGCCTAGAGACTCCTATCCAGTCCCATTAGTTTTAGTGCATGTATTAGTACCGATGTGACCCATACTGAAGACCAGCATTATCACATCTTAGATTTTTTCTGACACAGTAATAACCCGGAACAGTTTATAAAAAAGACAAGTGGTCTTTGCCAGGTATGGCTGTTGCCAACACATTTCCCTTAATTGTACAGGTCCATTCTGGAGCAAAGGCAGGAGGATCCTTTAGCTATACAGCAAGTTTGAAGCCAGCCAAGACTACATAGTGAGTTCCAGGACCAGCTGGAACTATTTACAGAGGTCTCCCTCTCTCAAAAAGATCAAAAAAAAGAAGAAAGAAAACGAAGAGAAAAGAAAGGCGACGAAAGAAAGAAAGAAATAAAGAAAGAAAGAAAGAGAAAACAGAAAGAAAGAAAGAAGAAAGGAAGGAAGGAAGGAAAGAAAGAGAGAGAGAGAGAAAGAGGTTAATCTTTGGCTACCTACATGATCTTAAACATCTGACAGGGAAGTATAACCACAGTAAAATGATTGGTAATAATATAAAACCCTTTAAGCTTAGGAACAAAGAATGACCCAGGTTTCAACAGCCTATACCTGGGCCACCGACACTCTAGGTAGACTGACCACAGCCTCACCAACTCTGATCAGATTAAAGCACTCTCCTAGTTTTTTGTTTTTTTTTTTTCTTTTTTTTTCAATGTTCTCTTTTTTTTGGGGGGGGAGGGGTGTTTTGTTTTTTGGTCTTTTTTGGGACAGGGTCTCCGTTTAGCCACAGCTGTCCTGGAACTCACTCTGTAGACCAGGCTGGCCTTGAACTCACAGAGATTTGCTTGCCTCAGCCTCCTGAATACTGGGATTAAAGGCCTGTGCCGCCACCCCAGCCCAACAGCCACTTTTATCATTCAGATTTAGTGGTATAGTTGTTAATCTCTAGACCTTGTAAATTTAACTATTGCCTTAATTTTATCTACTCTGTTGTTTGTAGTCAATCTGCACTCAGGTAGTCCTGTCACAAGTTTAACTCTATCTACTTGGGACCCTGCTAGAAAGTGTGAAATAACTAAAGAGCCATAAGCCCCATTAGGAAAACCATAAAGCCATAAATCCCTCCAGGTGACTGGTTAGCCCTAAATTAGCCACTTGGCCTTGCTCAACCTATGGGCCACTCCCCTGGTAAAGATAGTGGAAATAGTCTCTCTCCTGTCTCCCCAGTACCTGTGAGATACTGGAGGACTCTGCCTGGGAAATCAAAAGGGCTTTCATTCATCCAAGGACACCTGGCCTTGGCATCACATTCCAGATGGACCCAAAAGGAAATAAAACCACTCACCCACCCCCACCAAGGTGCAGAGACCTTTTCCAGAGAGAAGCTTCTCTGTTGGCTTTTCACTGTATGCTTAATAAAGGATACATTTCCCACCTGTTGCAGGTCAGCCTCTGGTTCTCCTTAACTCTAAACTTTCTCTTTTTCTCCTCTCAAAAAAAAGTCCAACAGTCTCCCTGATTGATTGCTTTCCAATACTGAAAGTCAGTAAGAGTGGAGACCCTTGTCCCATCCTGCGGGACTCAGTTATTAGTGGGTTTCGAGGGGAGACCCCAGACCTGAAATATAATGGGCGCGAGAGAAAAGAGGAAGACCAAGCAAAGTTGTCAAGGTCTCGTTTATTTGAACAAAAGCAGTTGCATATATACTTTGCTCACTAGGAGGGGGAGGGCTGTGGAGATAGTTAGAGCAAGGGTGATCTGGCAGGACTTGCAAAACGTGTTTAAGATAAGCTTGGAATGTCCTGTGGGCTGAAACATCCTGTGGCTTATCTTTAGCATAGTCCTATGATCTGATCCGTGCTGAGCGAGCAGGGCTTGTCCAGGCTTGTCCAGGCAGGACTGTGTCTCGGTCTCCAACATGTCCCCCTATTTTATTTACTTTACAAAAGGAGAGTCTGTCTTAGGTTATGTGATGTGCCTCCATGGTCGGGTCTTTACCGGTAGAGCCCCGTGTCTTAGGCTACTCGAGTTGCTTTCCGCAAAACCGGTTCTTGGGAGGAGGTAGGGGCCAAATAACTGGCATGCCTCACAGAGTGTCTGGGCAGGCTATGGAGGGCCACTCTTGCAGTCTGGCTGCATCCCAAGTGTGGATGTTTAGGATAAGGAGTGTCCCAGACATGTATCTCCTATTTTGCGGCTCNGAGCTATTCCGTACTTGGGCACTCTACAGCGGTAAGAGCTTATCCCAATCCATGGCCACACTCCTACCAAATACTACTCCCCGGTCATAAACGCTCCAATTGGAATTTTTTTTAAATATTTTTAAATGGACTCTTAATTGATCAACATGCTTGTGCATACAAGCTTCTCCAATTGGACTATGGGAACCTTGGGTTGTTTGGGATATGAACATAGATACTTGAAAACCCACCTTTACAAGTGGGGCTCCCCCTCTTTTTGTATAAAAGAAGGGAGGAAATACTGGGAGCCAAAGCTGTCAGATATACATGCTCGCAGAAAATTACTAACTTGCTTATCTCCTGAGTTTACCAGAGCAACTTACTTATCTCAGGAGTTTAGGAGGCAACCTACTTATCTCAGGAAGTTTAGGAGCCAGCTTACTAACCTCAGGAATTTATGAGTACAGCTTGCTTATCTCAGAAATTTATGAATACCAGCCTAGATCCCAGTGCTGATGATCCAGCTCCCAGTGCCGGTTTAAATTTTAAAAATATTAAAAAATACAATTGGAGACGTTGATGACGGGAGTATTGTGATGCCATGGATTGGGATAAGCACTTACCTGCTGTAGAGTGACCCAACGACGGGAATAGCTCGAGCCACAAAATAGGAGATACATGACTGGGACACTCCTTATCCTAAACACCCACACTTGGGATGCAGCCAGACTGCAAGAGTGGCCCCCCATGGCCTGCCCAGACACTCTGTGAGGCATGCTAGTTTCCTGGCCCCTACCTCCTCCCAAGAACCGGTTTTGCAGAAAGCAACTTGAGTAGCCTAAGACACGGGGCTCTACCGGTAAAGACCCGACCATGGAGTCAAATCACATAGCCTAAGACAGACTCTCCTTTTGTAAAGTAAATAAAATAGGGGGACATGTTGGAGACCGAGACACAGTCCTGCCTGGAAAAGCCTGGACAAGCCCTGCTGGCTCAGCACGGATCCGATCTTAGGCCTATGCTAACGTTTGCTGAAGATAAGCCAGAGGATGTTTCAGCCCACAGGACATTCCAAGCTTATCTTAAACACATGTTGCAAGTCTTGCCAGACCACCCTTGCCCTGACTATCCCCACAGCCTCCCCCTCCTTACTTCCTGCCTTTCTGCAAAGTATAAATGTAACCGCTTTTATTCCAATAAACGGAGACCTTGACAACTTTGCTTGGTCTCCCTCTTTTCTCCCGCCCATTATATTTCAGGTCTGGGGTCTCCCCTCGAAACCCACTAGTAACTGAGTCCCGCAGGATACGGAACAGAGGCAGGCAGATCTTTGTGAGTTCAAGGCTAGCCTGGTCTACAGAGTGAGTTCTAGGACAGCTGGGACTACAGGGACACCCTGTCTTGAAAAGACAAAAATAAATAAAAATAAATAATAAATAAAAATTTTTAAATAAATAAGTAAATAAATAAATAAATAAGAATCCAGGCATGGTGGTGCCTGCCTTTAATGCTAGGCAGAGACAGACAGATCTTTGTGAGTTCAAGGCCAGCCTGGTCTAGAGAGCAAGTTCCAGGCCAGCTGGGGTTACAAAATAATAATAATAATAATAATAATAAGAAGAAGAAGAAGAAGAAATAAGAAAAAATAAAAAATAAATAGAACAGAGATTTGTGATCTAGCCAAATGACTTTTGGAGAGCTAGCTAAGGAAACCAAAGAATAAACATGAATGTCCTTAATACAATTAGCAGTTGGGCTGGAGAGGTGGCAAGAATACTTCCTGTTCCTGCAGAGGACCAAGGTCTGGTTCCCAGCACCCAAGTCAGGCAGCTCACAACTGCTTGGAACTCCAGTTTCAGGGAAAGCCAATGCCTCTGGCCTCCATGGTACCTGTGTACATGTGCACATAGCCACAGATGGACACACATGTGTGGATTTTAAAAAATAAAATGAGGAGCTGGAGAGATGGCCTAGCGGTTAAGAGCACCAACCGCTCTTGCAGAGGACCCAGGTTCGATCCCCAGCACCCACATGGCGGCCGAGAACTGTCCGAAACTCCAATTCCGGGAGAACTCCAGTTCCAGGGGAATCTGACACCCTCTTCTGACCTCCGCGACATTGCACGACACAGGTGCACACACCTGCAAGCAGACAGTACATTCATACACATACCGAAATAAAAAATTAAAAAATAAATAAATAAAATGAGGGGCTGGAGAGATAGCCTAGCGGTTAAGAGCACTGACTGCTCTTGCAGAGGACCCTGATTCGATCCCCAGTACCCACATGGTGGCTAAGAACCGTCTGTAACTCCAATTCCAGGAGAACTCCAGTTCCAGGGGAATCCGAGACCCTCTTCTGACCTCCGAGGCATTGCACGACATGGGTGCACAAACCTGCATGCAGACAGGACATACATACACATACAAAAAAATAAATAAAAATTTTTTAAAATTAAAAAAAAATTAAATGAACTGCGCATGGTGGTACACACCTTTAACCCCAGCACTCAAGAGGCAGAGGCAGATGGATCTCTGTGAGTTCAAGGCCAGCCTGGTCTACAGAGCGAGTTCCAGGACATCTGGGGTTATAGGGAGACCCTATCTCAAAAAGACCAAAAAAAAAAAGCCAGGTGTGATGGTGCACACCTTTAATCCTAGCACTTGCGAGGCAGAGGTAGGTGGATCTCTGTGAGTTCAAGGCCTGCCTGGTCTATATAGTGAGCTCCAGGCCATCTGGGACTAAAGGGAGACCCTGTCTCAAAAAGAAAAAAAAAAAAGAATCTTTAAAAAGAGAGTATTACTCAATGGCAGAGCACCTGACTGTCATGTGCAAGTCTCAGGTCCATCTCCAGCACCAAGCATAAAAGGGTAATGAGAAAGAATATGAAGTTCTGAGCGGCTTCAACATACAGACTCGGAGGACACAGCTCAGCACAGGCCAGAACCTTGGTGGAAGAAGTGCAGAACGTGGCTGAGTCTCCTTGGCTTAGCCTGGTTCAGGAACTGGTGATGGAGTGCCTGCTGGAGCAGGTGCTGTCACTCAAGGCCCTGCGCTACACCCAGCACCCCAAAGAGGAGGAGACCCATCGCTTTCTGCAGCCTTGAGAGGAAACTTGCTGTCCTGACAGAAACAACCACCCACGAATCTCTCATCTCTTGGGTGGGTGATGCTCCAGTAGAGGGGAGGCTGGGTCCTCTGCGCCAGGAAGCGGTATGCGCCTGCAGAGCAGCAGCTGTGCTGGAAGGCCGACTTGTGGTTCACACATGTCACTTGTCACTTGGCTTCTTTAGTCATTGGCTTGGGTTTTCCTTCTGAGTCTGCCTTGACTCCTCTGACTCCGACTCCTCTGACTCCTCCTCCTCCTCCTCCGACTCCTCCTCCTCGTCCTCCTCCTCCTCCTCCTCCTTCTTTTTATCTTTTTGAGACAGGGTCTCTTTGTAGTCCCAGCTGGAGCTCACTATGTAGACCAGGCTGGCCTTGAACTCAGAGACCTGCCAGCTTCTGCATCCTGAGTCCTGGGATTAAAGGCATGAACTACCATGCCTAACATGTTTTACGTTTTGGAGAAAGGTCATGTAGCCCAGGCTGGCCTCAAATTCTCTACATAACTAATGATGACCTTGAACTCCTGATTCTCCTCGATCCTTTGCTTTCCCCACCCCCCAGGCTTCAGTGTTTATTTCCAGTCTTAAAGAATATGTTCAGGCTGGATCCGGTGGTGCATGTCTTTAATCCTAGCACTCCAGACACAGAGGCAGGCAGGTCTTTGGGAGTTCAAAGCCAGTCTGGTATACATAGTGAGTTCAGGCCAGGGAGACCCTGTCTCGAAATATATTATCTATCTATCTATCTATCTATCTATCCAACTATCTATCATCTATCTATCTGTCACAGGGCTAGGAATGCACCTTAGTGGGAGAACCCCTGCCTATCAGGTGAAAGGTACTGATTCCACCTCTAACGTTAAATAAATAAATAAATAAACAAATAATAGCTCTCTGGAGGAGAACAGCTCCTTGTGGGCCACTGCTCAGTGACTGCGCTGCCTGAGCTACAGATGCCTAACTAACTTTCCACCCTGACAACAGGGTTTTCAACAACCTAGTGTCTCTCAGCCAGGTGGAACAGTACACACCTGAAACCCCAGGACTTGGCAGGTAGAGGCCGGAGGATCAGAGATTCAAGGCCAGCCTGGGCTGCATCAGACTGCACCTCAAGAAACCAGAAACAATGCCAGGCATGGTGGTGAATGCCGTTAATCCCAGCACTTGCGAGGCAGAGACAGGCGTTTCTCTGTGAGTTCAAGGCCAGCCTGGTCTACAAAGTGAGTTCCAGGACAGCTGGGGCTGTAGGGAGACCCTGCCTCAAAAAGACCAAAAAAAAAAAAAAAAAGAAAGAAAGAAAGAGAGAGAGAGAGAATGAAAGAACGAAAGAAAGAAAGAAAGAAAGAAAGAAAGAAAGAAAGAAAGAAAAAGAAAAAAAGAAAGAAAGAAAGAAAGAGAAAGAAAAAAGAAAGAAAGAAAGGAAAAGAGAAACAACAGCAAAGGGCACACTGAAACAGCCTTCCAAGTCTGGACCCAGATTCGCAGGTCTTTGGGGGCCCCGCTGGCAGGTTTCCATCTCCACATCAAGGGCACTCACATAACCAATCCAGCAGTGCGTCCAGTGTCGAGTGTCCAGTGCGTGTCCAGCATGCCTAACTCTGTCCACTTGTCAAAGGCATCTAAGAATAGCTTCCGGCTAGCTGAGTCAAAGGCGATACATATTTTTCTCTTCTGCTGACTGAGATGCACCTCACCTCCTGCTGGACAATACTACTGATCTGAGCTACAGGCAGATAATACTGTGTCTGGGTGTGGTGTTGCACACATTTAATCCCAGTACTCCCCTTGGGAAGCAGGTGGATCTCTGTAAATTCGAGGAGTTCAAGGCCAGCCTGGTCTACATAGTGAGTTCCTGTCCAGCAGCTGGAGCTACACACACACACACACACACACACACACACACACACACACACACGCAGAGGCTGCTCAAAGCTCTCAAATTCTTTTTATTTTTTTGAGACAGGGTCTTCCTGTAGCCCCAGCTGTCCTGGAACTCTCTATGTATCTATATAGACCAGGTTGGCCTTGAACTCACAGAGATCCACCTGCCTCTGTCTCCCAACTGCTGGGATTAAAGGTATGCACCATCATGCCTGGGTAAAAGTCTCATATCTTTAATATGTGCAATGTTTTCTATTTCTTTCTTCTATCTATCTATCTCTGGACTAGAGCATGCCTTTGAAACATTTTTATGACATTTTTACCTATTGTGGGGAGGGTGGAGTGCACATACTTTTTTTTCATTAATATATCAATCGATCCATTGATGATAGATGATAGATAGATAGAAAGATAGATAGATAGATATACAGATTTTTTTTTATCTTTTTGAGACAGGGTCCCCTGTAGCTCCTGGAACTCGCTCTGTAGACCAGGCTGGAACTCACAGAGATCCGCCTGCATTGGCCTCCCAAGTGCTGAGATTAAAGGTGTGTGCCACCACATCCGGCCTTCATTAATATATTTTGTGTACATGGGCATGTATGTGTGTGGAGGCGTGGCACACCTCTTGACATGCCTGAATTAGATGAGATACTGGGGATGAAGGGCCTCCTGTCTAATAGGCAACGACTCGTTCTTTACCTATTTTAAAGTGCTCAGTTCAGCCGGGCGTGGTGGTGCACGCCTTTAATCCTAGCACTTGGGAGGCAGAGGCAGGAAAATCTTTGTGAGTTCAAGTGCAGCCTGGTTAACAGAGCGAATTCCAGGACAGCTGGGGCTACAGGGAGACACTGTCTCAAAAAGACCAAAATAATAATAATAATAATAATAATAATAAAGTGCTCAGTTCAGTGGTGTGAGGAACATTTACACTGCTGTACAGCAGACCTCCAAAATTGTTTTACTATTTTTACATTCACTTATTTATTTTGTGTGTATGTGTGTGTGTGCACATGGGTGTGTATATGGGTGACGGTGCACATATTTTTACATTAACTTATTTATTTTGTGTGAATGTGTGTGTGTACACATGGGTGTGTATATGGGTGACACAGTGCACATATAGGGGTCAGAGTTCTCTCTTTCCACCATGTGGATTCTGGAGATGGAACTCAAGTCGTCAGGCAGGGTGGCAAACACCTTTATCCACTGAGCCATCTTGCCAGCCTGAGACTTTGACCTGCTGGGCGCCAATCCCCTAGCCCTCCTCTCTGCTCCCTGACCCTTTGCTTTCCAGTTTCTGTTTCGTTATTCTACCTCCTAAGGGTGGCGGAGGCCAGCTGGCCCAGGATCCCTATGCCTCCCACTGCGCAGAGGTGGAAGAACCCCTAGCTCCAGCCTCACCCCTGAACCTTGAACCCCTGAGGCCTCCCAACCTCCTTGGTTCCAAGTCCAGGTGTAAGGGAAACTGCTAAAGGAGGTGCTGGCTCCTACCCCAAGTCGAGATGATCAGAAAGCTTGTAAATCAGAGTTCAGCTAATAAGATTCAGAGCCTCTGAGCCCAGACAAGCATCCCAGTGCCACTGAAGTCTGAGAAGCCTGTAAGAAGCCCCCCAGGGGGCTGGAGAGATGGCTCATCGGTTAAGAGCACCGAATGCTCTTGCAGAGGACCCAGATTCAATTCCTAGCACCCATGCCCATATATCGGCTGTATTAGTCAGGGTTCTCTAAAGAAACAGAAGCAACAGGATGAATATATATAACTATATACAATTTATTGATTTGCTCACGTGACGGAGCTCAACAGTAGCGCCGAACTGGAGAGGCCGGGAATCCAGGGAACTGCTCAGTCCGCAAGGCTGGATGTCTCAGGAGTCCCAGTCTAGTGCTGAAGGCCCGAATGGATTCCAGGAGATCTGCCAGTCTCAGTACACGCTGGGATCCGAAAGGTTGATCACAGCAGCAAGACAAACTCACCAGATGAGAGAGAGGCAAGCCGCAGGAAGAAGGAAAA
>VZQC01014015.1:2472947-2495058 GCA_009823505.1 Rhizomys pruinosus | reverse complement strand
CCAGCTCCCGCTGCCGTGGCCTTAAATACTGCCTGCCGGCAGAAGGTAACACCCACATTTGGGGTGGGCCATCCGGGTTGAGGTGGTCCAATCAGAAGACCCTTTTCTCTTATTTGTTCCTTAGTCCAGTCAAGTTGACACCCAGGATTAACCATGACATCGGCTAAGAACCATCTTTAATCCCAGGACTCAGAAAGCAGAAGCAGTCAGATCTCTGTGAGTTCAAGGACAGCCTGGACTACAGGGCTAGTTCCAGGCCAGCTAGGGCTACAGGGAGTCCCTGTCTCAAAAACACCAAAAATAAATAGATAGATAGATAGATAGATAGATAGATAGATAGATAGATAGATAGATAGATAAAGAGAAGGCTGCCTCTGTCCAGGACCTTCGTCCTGCCTTGGGTCCTACCTTGGATCCTAGCAGAGCCTGCTGTCCTGAGGGCAAGACACACAGACCTTTCCACAATGCCAGAATTTGGTGAATAACAATAACTTTACCAGCTATGTCAAATTTTGGCTATAATTCACCAAGGGCTGCTGATTTTTTTTTTCTGATTTTCCTTGATAGTTATGGTCTTTTTTTTTTAGGGTCTAATGACAGGTCGGCAGGTGGGTGTCATTGTTACCAGGGATACTGAGGCTCCCTTTTGGGGCTATTTATCTTACTAATGAAAGAATTTAGAAGCTGAAGAACAATTTTATTAGTGTTTAAGAGGACACATATACAGATTAGGTGAAAATCCCAGCAGCCCCCCCCCCAGGTTGGGGAGGGAGGTGGAGAACTGGCCATTCCTTTCAAGTTAGGCATGGAATAGAAATAGCTTATTAAATAGCTTATTAAAGGGAAAAATGTGAACCCCAAAACATATTTTGGAATTAACATACAGTTTATTCCTGGAGATCATAATTTTGATACATATGTGTTGTTTATATAGACATAATTTGGAGCAATACAAAGGGGAGGGAACAACAACATAAGGACTGGGTCAAAGAACTGACTACATTTAAATATATACAGTTAAATTCTGCCCAAAACAACAAGCCGCTGCAGAAAATATCCTTGGAAAGACTGAGAGAAAGATGCAACATGTGTATGGCAGAATGCATAAACTAGGGTGGGGGGAGGGGCAGGGAGAGGGGAAGGTATCCAAATTGGATTGAAAAATGATGCATGAAATACACAAAATATCAGTAAAAAAAGAACATTAAAAAAGAAAGGAAGGAAGACGCTCTCCCAAGAGCAGAAGTGGGCTAGTGAGCTGAAGAGAGAGACTGGAAAGCACAAGCTACTGGTATATGGGCTTGTACAGCCCCTCCCGTTTATATGAGGACTTGGTTCTGCGCATGCTCCACTCCTTACACGGTGTTAGGATCTCAGTCTTCCTCTGCAAACCGGCTTTTTGCACGAGTTAATCTTGCTATAGATGTTCATTCCTAGTCTCTTGTCACACCACTGTGCCCACGTGCAGAATCCCTCCATCCGTGTGCGGGCCAGTGCAGGGCTGCATCTTGTGTTGGTCAGGGGCATCGATGAGTTCATGGGTCTGATTTTCCTGATACTCATGTGTCCTTATTCGATAAATTCATAGGCGATAATATTTTATTTGCACGGGCAAATTATCCATCCGTCTGAACCATGATTGCACAAAACGTGGAGCCTCTGTCTCAGCATTTGCACTCAAAATACAGCAAATAGCTGCCTTGTAAAATGGAGTTGCTTTGGGCCAGGCCCAGGCTGCCAGCTGCCGTCCTACACAACACAGAGGAGCTCAGAGCATGGCACGGCCTGATCGCCACACCCGTCATCCACTCTTGGCTTGTGAAGGAGGCTGAAGTGGAAAGTCTGTCAGATAAATAAGTCCCTTGGGATCAGTGCTGGCTGAAATTAGTGGCTGTAAAATGTGGTCCCACCCCACAAGTTCCTGGGAGACCTCAAATTCTCTGGACGCACCCTCTATGTCCCTGCCCGAGCGAAGTCTAGGCCAGTCAACTGTCCTCCACTTCCCAAAGTGAGACTGAGAAAAACCTGCTGGGAAAAGAAAAGTGTCAATCATAAACTCTGGGTATGGGACCCATAACCCTGGTGTTTTTTTTTTACAACCCTGTTTTTATAGTCCTGCAGGGACCCACACTCCCAGGGAAGGCTGAGCCCCACCCACAAATGCTTTGGGTATTTAGGAGACAGGACAGTTTTGCTCTGAGAGTCAGGAAGATTCTTGTACTAAAAAAGAATAAATTAAAGCTGGGCATGGTGACTTGCACCTTTAATCCTAGCACCTGGGAGGCAAAGGCAGGCAGACCTCTGTGAGAGCAAGGCTAGTCTGGTCTACTTAGCCAGTTCTAGGCCAGGTAGAGCTACAGGGAGACCTTGTCTCAAACAACAACAACGGAGGAATAAATTAACCATAAACTTATTTGTACTATTTTTTTTTTTTTTTGTCTTTTTGAGACACAGTTTCCCTGTAGCTCTGGCTATCCTAGAACTTGCTTTGTAGACCAAGCTGGCCTTGAACTCACAAAGATCTGCCTGCTTCTGCCTCCCAAGTGCTAGGCTTACAGGATATTTTTTGTCTATCAGATTGCCACAGATTGAAGGAAACAGAGGTGTGGATAAGGGTAGAAAGAATGGACTTTCCTGCTCTTGGCCTGGTGGCTGTAAATTAGAATAACTTTAGGGGAAGACAATCAGGGGAGGTTGTGTATTTAAATATAAAATAGGGAACTACTCAAAAAACAAAGAAAAAAGAAAACAAATGACCCACTCAATAGATGGAGCAAAGAACTGAACAGAGACTTCACAAGTGAGGAATTAGAGATGTCTGAGAAACACCTTAAGAAGTGTTCAACATCACTAATCATTAAGGAAATGCAAATCAAAACCACTTTAAGATATCATCTTACTCCAATAAGACTGGCTAGGATCAAGAAAACAAATGATACCAAGTGCTGGAGAGGTTGTGGGGAAAGGGGAACACTCATCCACTGCTGGTGGGAATGTAAACTTGTACAGCCACTATGGAAAGCAGTGTGGAGAACCCTTGGAAGACTTGGAATGAACTTGCCACCCGACCCAGCCATACCACTCCTGGGCATGTACCCTCAAGACTTACGCCACCACAGAGATACATGCACGGCCATGTTTATTGCAGCTCTCTTCACAATAGCAAGGAGCTGGAACCAACCTAAATGCCCCTCAACTGACGAGTGGATAGAGAAAATGTGGTACATCTACACAATGGAGTTCTATGCAGCAGTAAAGAAAGACGACATCACGAGCTTTGCAGGAAAATGGCTGGAGCTAGAGGACATCATGCTGAGTGAAGTAACACAGTCCCAGAAAAACAAACGACGAATGGTATCCCTCATCTGTGGATGCTAGTGCCAATTACCCAGTTGTAAGTATTTCTTGTGTAGGGCCCCCTGAGCTTNTCTAGGCAGGGTGGCACACACCTTTATCCACTGAAGCCATCTTGCCAGCCTGAGACTTTGACCTGCTGGGCGCCAATCCCCTAGCCCTCCTCTCTGCTCCCTGACCCTTTGCTTTCCAGTTTCTGTTTCGTTATTCTACCTCCTAAGGGTGGCGGAGGCCAGCTGGCCCAGGATCCCTATGCCTCCCACTGCGCAGAGGTGGAAGAACCCCTAGCTCCAGCCTCACCCCTGAACCTTGAACCCCTGAGGCCTCCCAACCTCCTTGGTTCCAAGTCCAGGTGTAAGGGAAACTGCTAAAGGAGGTGCTGGCTCCTACCCCAAGTCGAGATGATCAGAAAGCTTGTAAATCAGAGTTCAGCTAATAAGATTCAGAGCCTCTGAGCCCAGACAAGCATCCCAGTGCCACTGAAGTCTGAGAAGGCCTGTTAAGAAGCCCCCCGGGGGCTGGAGAGATGGCGCTCATCGGTTAAGAGCCACCGACTGCTTTTGCAGCGGACCCAGATTCAATCTTAGCACCCCTGCCCATATATCGGCTTGTATTATTCAGGGTTCTCTAACGAAACAGAATCAACAGGATGCCATAATATATACTTATATACAATTTATTGATTTGCTCACGTGACGGAGCTCAAACAGTAGCCCGCCGAACTGGAGAGGCCTGGAATCCAGGGAACTGCTCAGTCCGCAAGGCTTGGATGTCTCAGTAGTCCCAGGTCTAGTGCTGATGGCCGATGGCTTCCCGGAGATCTGCCAGTCTCAGTTACACGCTGGATCCGAAAGGTTGCTCACAAGCAGAGCAGCAGGACAAACTCACCAGATGAGAGAGAGGCAAGCCCCAGGAAGAAGGAAAAAAAAGGGGCCCGCTCCCGCATGCCGTGGCCTTAACTACTGCCTGCCAGCAGAAGGTAACACCCCCACATTTGGGGGTTGGGCCATCCGGGTTGAGATAGTCCAATCCGAAGACCCTTTTCTCTTATTTGTCCTTAGTCCCGTCAAGGTTGACACCCAGGATTAACCTCACAAGTCCACCCCTTGTCAACTTGACACCCACTAAATAGCCTCTGCTTAAATATCAATTGCAAACGATGTCAGGGTCATAATTCCACCTACTATTTTATAAGTATCTGTCTCATGTGCAATAGCAACGCATTATATCTTAGAGTAGGTTGGTAATGTCCTTGAGAAGAACTTAGTTCCTTCAGTATCTAATAACCTAAATATTGACAACACTTAACACATATCTCAGTTGCACATTCCAAGGGGAACACAAGTATTCCCAATTAATATTACATATATATCTCTATATATATATATATATATATATCTATATAAAAGCACATTCTTAACCAAATCGGACGAAGGTTAATATCTATTATAATCCACGTTTCTGCAACTGGTCCCGTGGGCTCAGCTGATATTTATGACTACCTTCTTCTACTACCCATTCTGTATTTTCTCCGCCATCAGCAAGCACCTCTGGCAGGTCTTGCTCTTTTCCTGGAGGTAAAGTGACCCATACCTTTCATCCCTGAAGGGTCTAGACCATTTATTGTCCTGTCATGGTTGGGTTGTTGGAGTTCCATTATGACTTTAACTCATAGGACCATGGTAGCACCAGAAGTCGCCCTACAGCATCTCCTGCCTTCCATACATAATCTTCCTTGCCCCCATTGTGGAGAAAAAGTCCAATTTCCCCATGGTAGGTTGCATCACTCATTCCCTCCTATTACTGTTATTCCTTCCTTAGGCCTGTTGGCTTCTTAAATGCAGTAGGAAGCCCGAAGGGCCAGGGGGAAGTCTTAGCTTCCAGTTCAATAAAACATTTGCTGTATCTCCTGACAAAAGCATCCCCCCCACGCACTTGGAGCCAAAACGTCCAGACCAGCAGAACGCAAGGTCGTGGGTAAAGGAAGCAAAAAAATTCCTACTGGGTAACTAGGGGTTATAGTGAGTGGAATCATTCCCACTTCCACCCTTGGTTCCTGGACCCATGAATTCTGGCTCTAGGAGAAACAGCACCATATAATGGGTGCTGATTCAAAGCACATACTTCCTGCTGGAGAACCTTCGCCCCAGCCGTCTAGGGTATTGCTACCTAATTGTTGCTGTAACTGTGTCTTCAACGACGGCCATTCCATCGTTCTATCAAGCCCAGCTGCTTCTGGGTGGTTGGGGAACATGGTAAGACCAGTGGTACCATGACCATGGGCCCACTATCACACTTATTTGGTGTGAAGTGAGTTCCTTGGACAGAAGCGATGTTGTTGAGGAATAACATGATGGTGTATAAGTCATTCTGTAGTCCCTGGATGGTAGTTTTTGCAGAAGCCTTACGTGCAGGAAGGGCAAATCCATAACCAGAATAAGTATCTATTCCTGTAAGAACAAAACGCTGTCCCTCCATGCTGGAAGTGGTCCAATGTAGTTCACCTGCCACCGGTTGTGGCTGTCACCCCGGGGAATAGCGCCATATCGGGGGCTCATGTTGGTCTCTGCTGTTTGCAAATCTGGCACTCGGCAGCCGCTGTAGCCAGATCCGCCTTAGTGAGTGGGAGTCCTTGCTGTTGAGCCCATGCATACCTCCATCTCTGCCCCCATGACCAGTTTGTTCATGGGCCCATTGAGCAACACAGGGATAGCTGGAGAAAGAAACTGACTATCCACAGCACGAGTCATCGCGATCTACTTGATTATTAAACTATCCTCTGCTGAGATCACCTTTGATGAGCATTTACATGGGACACAAATATCTTCACATCATTTGACCATTCAGAGAGCTCTTATCCACATCCTTCTTCCCCAAATGTCTTCTCACCAATTTTCCAGTCATGCTCCTTCCAATCCTATGACCATCAGCCAAACCATTGGCTACAGCCCGTGAATCAGTATATAATCGAACCTCGCGATTTCTCTTGCAGGCAAAATTGCCCACAACCATGTGCACTGCCGAAGTTCTTGCCCACTGTGAGGAATTTCCTTCACCCGGTGTCCTTTAGGGTTGTTTCAGAAATTGCTGTAATGCTGCAGCTGTCCACCTCTGGGTGGTGCCTGCATAGCGTGCCGAACCCATCATTAAACCAGGCCCTAGTCTTCTCTTCCTCAGTAACTGATCATAGGGCAAACCCCATGAAGCC
This sequence comes from Rhizomys pruinosus, assembly GCA_009823505.1. Taxonomy (NCBI): domain Eukaryota; kingdom Metazoa; phylum Chordata; class Mammalia; order Rodentia; family Spalacidae; genus Rhizomys; species Rhizomys pruinosus. Next base: position 2,488,496 of record VZQC01014015.1, on the reverse strand, counting down.
ATAGGTGCATGCTTAAGCCCAGGCGACATTGTAACAGGAGTGGGAACCATAGGCATTTGGGCCACTTCTTCATGTAGCTTGCTTGTGCCCTCAGGGCCTGCCCGGCCCTGTCCCATATGTACCCCTTCCATTTGACAATGGACTATTCCTGTGCACGTCCTTTACTTTATGGTCTTGTGGGTCAGATAGCACCCAGTTCATGATAGGCAGCTCAGGTCGCATGGTGACTTGGTGGCCCCTTGTCAAACGTTCATTTTCCACTAAGGGCCCAATCGCAGGCTAAGAGCTGTCTCTAAAAGTGAGAATCGTTGTTTGCCGATGAAGGTAGAGCCTTACTCCAAAATCCCAAGGGCCTCTGCTGTGATTCCCTATGGGAGCCTGCCACAGACTCCAGACAGCCTCTCTATCTGCCACTGATACCTCATAAGCACCATTGGGTCTGCTGGATCCTATGGCCCTAGGGGCAGAGCAGACTGCACTGCAGCCTGGACCTGTTGACGAGCCTTTTCCTGTTCCAAGCCCCACTCAAGTTTTGCTGCCTTCCGAGGTACCTGATATATGGGTCGTAACACACCCAGATGAGGAAAGTGATGCCTCCAGAATCCAAAAAGACCCACCAAAAAGACCCACCAGACGGTGTGCTCTTTCTTGGTGGAGGGAGGGGCCAGGTGCAACAACTTATTCTTTATCTTAGAAGGAATGTCTCTGCATGCTCCACACCACTGAACTCCTAGACAACTCACCGAGGTCGATGGCCCTTGGAATTTTAGTTGTATTTTATTTCCCATCCTCTCATGCGGATATGCTTTTACCAACAAGTCTAGGCAACGGTGCTACCTCTGTTCACTGGGTCCAATCACATAACATCATTCAATATAGTGGACCAGTGTGATATTTGTGGAACGTCAGGCGCTCAAGATCCCTTCTAACTAAATTATGGCACAACGCTGGAGAGTTAACATACCCATGAGGTAAGACAGTAAAGGTATACTTTTGGCCTTGCCAGCTGAAAGCACATTGCTTCTGGGTGGGTCCTTATGAACCGGTATTGAGGAAGAAAGGCTATGGCCCGATCAATAGCTGTATACCAGATACCAGGAGACATATTCATCTGCTCGAGTAAGGACACAACATCTGGTAAAGTGGCTGCAACTGGTGTCACAACTTGGTTGAGTTTTCGATATTCAACTGTCATTCTCCATGATCCAATCTGTCTTTTGCACAGGCCAACTTGGGAGTAAATGGGAGATGTGGTAGGAATCCACACCCCTGCATCTTTCAACTCCTTGATAGTGGCATTTATTAATCTCGGCAATCCCTCCAGGGATTTGGTACTGTTTTTGGTTCACTATTTTCCCTGGTAGAGGCAACACCCATGGTTTCCATTGGGCCTTTCCAACATATTAGCCCTCACTCCACAGATCCGGGAACCAATGTGGGGATTCTGACAATTTCTAATTATATCTACCCAATTATTACATTTGGGCTGGGGAAATAACTCACGGGATGGTTTTATTGGGACCACTGGGCCCACTGTGAGTCCGACTTCAGCCAAAACTCCATTTATCGTCTGACCTCCATAGGCCCCTAACTTTAACCGGAGGGCCACAAAACTTTTTAGAGTCTCCCGGGATCAGTGTCAACTCAGAACCCGTATCCAATAGGCCTCGAAAAAAGTCTGATTATTTCCTTTCCCCAGTGTACAGTTACCCTAGTAAAAGGTCTCAGGTCCCTCTGGGGAAGGACAGGAGGAAGGCAAACAGCATAACTCTTGGTATTGTGACAAGGTCCTTCATCACTGGAACCCGGCCACCCCTTCTTCAAGGGTTATGTGTCTGTGAACTGTCTCACTCTGGAAAACTGGTCAACTGGGCGGGCTTTCGCTACTCTAAAATCAAATGTTGACTTCCTGTCATTCGTTCTAGAGCTTTTTCTGCTTTCTACAGATCAAATAAAAACTTCGTAGGTTTTATGTATTTGGTTCCTGGAAAACCATGCTTACTTAGCCAGTTCCCAAAGATCATTTTGGGTCATGCCATTATAGGTATTGTTTTGCTTTGCCACCCCTTATGATAATTACTGTAACTACGCTCATTTGGCCTTCTGCGGATTCAGTGCTGCCACCTGCCGCCTACCCTGAGGTCCTGTTATACCTACTACGTGTACATTTAAATTATGCAACAACGGCCACAATCTCTAACTGTAAGATCTGGCATAAGACATAGAGCAAAAACAAAAGCTCTTCAAATGTTCTGGTGTCTCTTTCAGTACTTTCCATGTTATAAATTCAGTGAGTGGCATGTCCTCTGGGTCCTCATATTGTGGCGAATGTGGTTTTTACACTTCGAATCCACTCGAGCATGCCATCTTGCCTGACCCTTCACACTCCCTTCATCAATACTAAGCCAAGGAATATCAGGAATCTCTAACTCGCTGTTAGTAGGGCATGTTCTAATAAATACATCAGCCAAACCATTCAACAAATTTTTAAACACTTTTTAACTGCCGAGCTTTCCATGTTAAACCTAGAATCTATACTCAGCAGGCTCATATTGATAAACTAAGTATGATCCAATTTTATAATCCTTCCACCATTATCCCACACCCTTAAAATCCATTCCCCCACATATTCCTTAGGCTTCTGCCGAATGAATCAGCAAACTCATTAATTTCTTTTAGTAGTATATCGCACACCTCCTCGTGGGCACCACTTTCTATCTCACCTTGAGGGCTTGCTTAGACTTCAATCTGGTTATAGTTCTAGAGGCAACAATTGTTGGGCCTGAGGTGGGGGAATCAAGCTCCACTGGGAGGGGGGGATTAATTTCCTCAGGCAAGTGTGGAGAGGGGGATCTGAGGGTGTGGATTCTCTGTGAGGGTGGGGAGATTAACTCCTCAGATAAAGTAAATCCTTCAGAATCCGAGGGTTCAAAAATCTCATCATCATAGTTCTCCCACACATCTCCCTCCCAAGTTTCAGGGTTCCACCCTTTCCCCACCAGTGCTCTCACTTTCACTGCTGACACTTTACATGGCTGACACTTTAAATTTGCATTGTAAATCAACCAAACGTATAATAAGGGCTCCAGGTTGATTTTCTGCTGCTTTAGCTCTTTGGCTGCTGGAGAGAAGATTCTCTTCCAGAGCACACTTGGAAACTTTAAAATGTTGTTTCGAATCCGGAGCTGGTCATTTTTTATCACCAAGCTCCATATTTTCGTCTAACAGTTTATCCAGACATGCTAGGAGCAACAGGGCAACATCATTATTTTCCTATTTTTCTGCAATTTCTCGAACGTTTTATATATAGAGTCGCTAAATTCCATGCTTCTCACAAGAGGTGAGTTAGGTGAGTCAAAGGATCTATCTTCATAATTATATCAAATAGTCTGCACCAAGGTTTATCATTCCTCTTCATGCCACCAGGAGCCTTCAGTAACTCTAGGCTTCATTGGGTTGGAGAGCTGGCTCAGAGACTACCAAGCCCACTAAAAGAATTCATCCTTTCAATTCTTTCTCTAGAACCACTTTGTACCAAAATATGTTATTAGTCAGGGTTCTCTAAAGAACACAGATATGCAACAGGATGAATCCTTATATATAACTATATACAATTTTATTGATTTGCTCACGTGACGGAGCTCAACAGTAGCGCCGAACTGGCGAGGCCGGGAATCCAGGGAAACTGCTCTTTCTGCAAGGCTGGATGTCTCCGGAGTCCAGTATAGTGCTGAAGGCCCCCCGAATGGATTCAGGAGATCTGCCAGTCTCGGTACACGCTGGGATCCGAAAGTTGGTTGATCACAGCAGCAGACAAACTCACAGATGAGAGAGGCAAGCCCACAGGAAGAAGGAAAAAAGGGCCAGCTCCCGCTGCCTTGGCCTTAAATACTGCCTTCCAGCAGAAGGTAACACCACATTTGGGTGGGGCCATCCGGGTTGAGGTGGGTCCAATCAGAAAGCCCTTTTCTCTTATTTGTTCCTTCGTCCAGTCAAGTTGACACCCAGGATTAACCATGACATCGGCTAAGAACCATCTTTAATCCCAGGACTCAGGAAAGCAGACACAGGCAGATCTCGTGGTTCAAGGACAGCCTGGACTACAGGGCCGTTCCAGGCCAGCTAGGGCTGGCGACAGGGAGTCCCTTGTCTCAAAAAACCACCAAAATACAGAGATAGATAGATAGATAGATAGTAGATCGATTAGATAGATATGATAGATAGATAAAGAGAAGGCTGCCTCTGTCCAGGACCTTCGTCCTGCCTTGGGTCCTACCTTGGATCCTAGCAGAGCCTGCTGTCCTGAGGGCAAGACACACAGACCTTTCCACAATGCCAGAATTTGGTGAATAACAATAACTTTACCAGCTATGTCAAATTTTGGCTATAATTCACCAAGGGCTGCTGATTTTTTTTTTCTGATTTTCTTGATAGTTTAGGGTCTTTTTTTTTAGGGTTTACTGAAGTCGGCAGGTGGGTGTCATTGTTACCAGGGATACTGAGGCTCCCTTTTGGGGCTATTTATCTTACTAATGAAAGAATTTAGAAGCTGAAGAACAATTTTATTAGTGTTTAAGAGGACACATATACAGATTAGGTGAAAATCCCAGCAGCCCCCCCCCCAGGTTGGGGAGGGAGGTGGAGAACTGGCCATTCCTTTCAAGTTAGGCATGGAATAGAAATAATGCCATTAATTAAAATAGCTTATTAAGGGAAAAAATTTGAACCCCAAAACATATTTAATAACCTACCGTTATTCCTGGAGGTTATAATTTTGATACATAGGTGTTGTTTTTATAGACATAATTTGGGAGCCATACAAAAAGGGGGGGGGGGGAGAACAACAAACATAACGGGACTGGGTCAAAGAACTGACTACATTTAAATATATACAGTTAAATTCTGCCCAAAACACAACAAGCCGCTGCAGAAAATATCCTTGGAAAGACTGAGAGAAAGATGCACAACATGTATGGCAGGAATGCATATTAAAACTAGGGTGGGGGAGGGGCAGGGCGATGGCGGAGAGGTATCCAAATGGATTGAAAACTTTTGATGCATGAAATACACACAAAATTAATCAGTAAAAAACAAACATTAAAAAAGCAAAGGAAGGAAGAGACGCTCTCCCAGAGCAAGAGAAGTGGGCTAGTTGAGTGAAGAAGACGTGAAGAGAGAGATGGAAACACAAGCTACTGTATATGTGGCTTGTACAGCCCTCCCGTTTATATGACGGACTTGGTTCTGCGCCTGCTCACTCCTTACACGGTGTTATGGGATCTCGTCTCCTCTGCAAACCTGGCTTTTTGCACGAGTTAATCTTGCTATAGATGTTCATTCCTATTCTCCTTGTCACACCACTGTGCCCAGTGCAGAATCCCTCCATCCGTGTGCGGGCCAGTGCAGGGCTGCATCTTGTGTTGGTCAGGGGCATCGATGAGTTCATGGGTCTGATTTTCCTGATACTCATGTGTCCTTATTCGATAAATTCATAGGCGATAATATTTTATTTGCACGGGCAAATTATCCATCCGTCTGAACCATGATTGCACAAAACGTGGAGCCTCTGTCTCAGCATTTGCACTCAAAATACAGCAAATAGCTGCCTTGTAAAAAAAATGGAGTTGCTTTGGGCCAGGCCCAGGCTGCCAGCTGCCGTCCTACACAACACAGAGGAGCTCAGAGCATGGCACGGCCTGATCGCCACACCCGTCATCCACTCTTGGCTTGTGAAGGAGGCTGAAGTGGAAAGTCTGTCAGATAAATAAGTCCCTTGGGATCAGTGCTGGCTGAAATTAGTGGCTGTAAAATGTGGTCCCACCCCACAAGTTCCTGGGAGACCTCAAATTCTCTGGATCGCACCCTCTATGTCCCTGCCCGAGCGAAGTCTAGGCCAGTCAACTGTCCTCCACTTCCCAACAGTGAGACTGAGAAAAAAAACCTGCTGGAAATGAAAAGTGTCCAATTCATAAAACTCTGGGTATGGGACCCATAACCCTGGTGTTTTTTTTTTACAACCCTGTTTTTATAGTCCTGCAGGGACCCACACTCCCAGGGAAGGCTGAGCCCCACCCACAAATGCTTTGGGTATTTAGGAGACAGGACAGTTTTGCTCTGAGAGTCAGGAAGATTCTTGTACTAAAAAAAGAACTAAATTAAAGCTAGGGCATGGTGACTTGCACCTTTAATCCTAGGCACCTGGGAGGCAAAGGGCAGGCAGACCTCTGGAGAGTCAAGGCTAGTCTGGTCTACTTAGCCAGTTTCTAGGCCAGGTAGAGCTAACCGGAGAACCTTGTCTCAAACAACAACAACGGAGGAATAAATTAACACATAAACTTATTTGTACTTATTTTTTTTTTTTTTGTCTTTTTGAGGACCCAGCTTCCTCTGTAGCTCTGCGCTATCCTCGAACTTGCTTTGTAGACCAAGCTGGCCTTGAACTCACCAAGATCTGCCTGCTTCTTGCCTCCCAAGGCTAGGCTTACAGGATATTTTTTGTCTATCAGATTGCCACAGATTGAAGGAAACAGAGGTGTGGATAAGGGTAGAAAGAATGGACTTTCCTGCTCTTGGCCTGGTGGCTGTAAATTAGAATAACTTTAGGGGAAGACAATCAGGGGAGGTTGTGTATTTAAATATAAAATAGGGAACTACTCAAAAACCAAAGAAAAAAAGAAAAAAATGACCCACTCCATAGATGGAGCAAAGACTGAACAGAGACTTCACAAGTGAGGAATAGAGATGGTCTGAGAAAACACCTTAAGAAGATGTTTCAACAGGGGCTGGAGTAGATGGCTAGCGGTTAAGAGCACCGACGCCTCTTACTAGAGGACCTCGGGTTCGATCCCAGCACCCACATGGCGGCCGGAGAAGAAACCGTCTGAAACTCCAATTCCAGGAGAACTCCAGTTCAGGGGAATCTGACACCCTCTTCTGAACCTCCGCGGATTGCACGACACGGATGCACAAACTTGCATTGCAGACAGTAATTTTATACAATACAGAAATAAATAAAATAATAAAAAAATTTAAAAAAAAAGAGTGTTCAAAATCACTATTCATTAAGGAAATGCAAATCAAAACCACTTTAAGATATCTCACTACTTCCAATAAGGACTGGCTAGGATCAAGAAAAACAAATGATACCAATGTGGAGGGTGGTGGGGAAAGGGGAAACCACTCATCCACTGCTGGTGGGAATGTAAATTCGTATACGCCATATGGAAAGCAGTGTAGGGAACCCTTGAGAGACTTTGGAATGAACTTGCCACTGACCCAGCCATACCACTCCTGGGTGTGTGACCCTCAACGACTCACGCCACCACAGAGATTACATGCACGGACATGTTTATTGCAGCTCTCTTCACAATAGCAAGGAGCTGGAACCAACTCAAATGCCCCTTCAACTGACGAGTGATAGAGAAAACATGGTGGTACATCTAACACTTGGAGTCTCTACACAATGGAGTTCTATGCAGCAGTAAAGAAATACGACATCACGAGCTTTGCAGGAAAATGGCTGGAGCTAGAGGACATCATGCTAAGTGAAGTAACACAGTCCCAGAAAAACAAACGACGAATGGTATCCCTCATCTGTGGATGCTAGTGCCAATTACCTAGTTGTAAGTATTTTTTGTGTAGGGCCCCCTGAGCTTTTGTCCAAAGCAGTTGGGCATAATGCATATTGGAAACAACAACAATAACAACAACAACAACAACAAGAAAAGGACGCATCAAAGAACTGACTGAAACAGTGAACTTCTGCTCAAAACAGTCAACTTCCTCATGAAGAATGTCCCGTCCCACGGGACTCAGTTATTAGTGGGTTTTGAGGGGAGACTCCAGACCTGAAATATAATGGGCACGAGAGAAAAGAGGGAGACCAAGCAAAGTTGTCAAGGTCTCTTTTAATGAAACAAAAGTGGTTACATTTATACTTTGTAGAAAGGCAGGAAGTGAGGAGGGGGAGTAGGGCAGAGGGGAGCAGGCAAGGGTGATCTGGCAGGGCTTGCAAAACATGTTTAAGATAAGCTTGGAATGTCCTGTGGGCTGAAACATCCCGTGGCTTATCTTCAGCAAACATCAGCATAGCCCCAGATCCGTGCTGGGCGAGCAAGGCTTGTCTGGGCCTGTCCAGGTGGGACTGTGTCTCGGTCTCCAACAGAAGAATATTGAGAAAAACTGAGAAAGAGATGAAAAGCATGTTTGGCAGAATGCATGAGCTCTGGAACAGTGGGGGAATGGGCGGGAACACGGGTCTAGATTTGTTAAAAAAATAAAAATAAATTTTTTTTTTGGCTTGGAGATCTCATTTTAATTACTTTGAAACAATAAAATGTGGTTAGCAAAGGTCTAACAAGCACCCATTGTAATTGCTAGACAGTGAAATTGGCATTACTGTTTCTGATCAAGTATCTACACTCATTAATTCTTTTTACTAACAGGTAGTAGATATCCCAAAGGACAGGTGAGCAACTACTGAAAGTTCTGCTTGCTAATCTAGCACCATAGTTCCAGTCTTAGAGTCTCCTAAGTGGCTGGATGGAAGATACGGGAAGAGGCAGGCAAGGCTGCTGAGTAATTCTTAACTTCTGGCCCCATTGTGACTGAGGCAACACACAGGGTTTGAGACTGGATAGGAACACAAAAGCTTTGGGATGAGGCAGGACCCAAGGCAGGTCCCTCAGGAGGTGGGAGCGGTGGGTCCAGAATACAGCACTGGCACTGCCATCAGGAACTAGGAGGTTTCTTCTTGGCTTCCAAGTCCTTTTTAATCTCTTTAAGTTTCTTAGTCATGTTTGGCATGTTATAGCTCTGAGCCAGATACATTCCAACCACATTGCCCAAAGTAAATCCAAGCAGAAACTGAAGCATTTTGTCGGTGGGGAGGGCAACGAGGGTGTGTACTGCGCTTTAGCTCGTCTGTTGCATGGGGGCCTCCTCCAAAAATAAATTTATGTAAAAAAAAAAGAAAAATAAATTTAAAAAAAATTAAAAAAAAAAACCTAGGAAGCCAGGTTGCCCTGGGTATCCTGCTCCATGTAGAAGAGGTTCCGGGAACTTCTGTATTGACACAGCAGAAACAGCCACAAATCAATGCACTCAGCAAATACTGGTGAGGCATCGGGCAGGCGCTGCCAGGCAGGTGAGACTCTTCCACGGGAGTCAGATGTGCTCTTACCTGCAGTATTGTAAGCTCGGGTGCAGGGATGGTGAGCTGGAGCTCTGCTAAGCTTCCAGCACATTCTAAGAGCTTCGTCCAGCAGTCACAGGGTATCAGGTACAATGGGTGGTAAAAAAAAAAAACCTGGTGGTGCATGCCTTTAATCCCAGCACTCAGGAGGCAGAAGCAGGTGGATCCCTGTGAGTTCAAGATCAGCCTGGTCTACATAGCAAGTTCTAGGACAGCTGGGGGAAAAAAAAGGCAGTCAAGGAGACTTGCCTGGCATGGTGACTCCAGCCTGTAATCCTAGCACAAAGGAGACAGGGCCGCACAGCAAGGCCCTACAAAAGAAAGGACCGATAGTGAGGGTGAAGATGTGAAGTTGGCTCTGGGCTCTCCGCACACCCTAGACCTCTTCAGGGAGGTCTTTATCTCTTGCTTAGCACTTATGGAACCCCAGGCTCAGAGTGGCCCTGCCATTGGTGGAGCTCCAGGTTAAAAAGCACTCCCCATGGGGGCTAGAGAGATGGCCTAGCGGTTAAGAGCACCTACTGCTCTTGTAGAGGACCCGGGTTTGATCCCCAGCACCCACATGGTGGCTGAGAACCATCTTTGACTCCAGTTCCAGGGGGATCTGACACCCTCTTCTGACCTCTGTGGCATTGCACAACACGGGTGCACAAACCTACATGCAGACAGTACATTCATACACATAAAAAATAAATAAAATTTAAAAATGTTCAAAAAATAATAAAAAATAAATAAATAAAATAAAAAAGTACCCCCTCCTGTCCACCCAGAGCCTTGGGAAGTGGCTTTGCTTGGAGCTGTGGTCTTTGCAGATAATGAATTAAGATGAGATCACAGCCAGGCATGATGTTTCACATCTATTGTCCCGTATCCTGCGGGACTCAGTTACTAGTGGGTTTCGAGGGGAGACCCCAAACCTGAAATATAATGGGCGAGAGAAAAGAGCGAGACTTTGCAAAGGTTGTCAAAGTCTATTTTAATGAAATAAGCAGTTACATTTATACTTTGCAGAAAGGTAGGAAGTAAGGAGGGGAAGGGCAGGACATGCAAAACGTGTTTAAGATAAGCTTGGAATGTCCTGTGGGCTGGAACATCCTGAGGCTTATCTTCAGCAAACATTAGCTTAGCCCCGGACCCATGCTGGGCGAGCAGGGCATGTTCAGGCCTGTCCAGGTGGGACTGTATCTCAGTCTCCAACATGTCCCCCTATTTTATTTACTTTACAAAAGGAGAGTCTGTCTTAGGCTATGTGACTTGTCCTCATGGTTGGGTCTTTACCGGTAGAGCCCTGTGTCTTAGGCTACTCCAGTTGCTTTCCGCAAAACCGGTTCTTGGGAGGAGGTAGGGGCCAGGAAACTGGCATGCCTCACAGAGTGTCTGGGCAGGCCATTCAGGGCCACTCTTGCAGTCTGGCTGCATCCCAAGTGTGGATGTTTAGGATAAGGAGTGTCCCAGACATGTATCTCCTATTTTGCGGCTCGAGCTATTCCCGTCATTGGGTCACTCTACAGCAGGTAAGTGCTTATCCCAATCCATGGCATCACAATACTCCCGTCATCAACGTCTCCAATTGTATTTTTTAATATTTTTAAAATTTAAATCGGCACTGGGAGCTGGATCGTCAGCACTGGGATCTAGGCTGGTACTCGTAAGTTTCTGAGATAAGCAAGCTGAACTCATAAATTCCTGAGGTTAGTAAGTTGCTCTGGTAAACTCAGGAGATAAGCAAGTTAGTAATTTTCTGCGAGCATGTATATCTGACAGCTTTGGCTCCCAGCATCTCCTCCCTTCTTTTATACAAAAAGAGGGGGAGCCCCACTTGTAAAGGTGGGTTTTTAAGTATCTATGTTCATATTTTGAACAACCCAAGGTTCTCATAGTCCAATTGGAGAAGCTTGTATGCACAAGCATGTTGATAATGGTAAATGCTTATAGAACAGGTGTGACTACCTTCTTTGGTTGATTGATAGACATACAAACTGTACAGAGACGGTTCTCTATCTAGAGCCAAATATAAATGTAATTTATAAGTGGTTCAATTGAGCACAATATGTTAATACAGGAGAGCTCTGATGTCAGCAATGGATTGTTCTGCCAAGGAGATGTTGGCTGGGGGAATCTAAGCCCCCCAAATTATAAAGGCCTTTTGCCTGTAAAAGATGGGATATCAGCAAGGAGAAAGGTGGTAAGTCCCTGTTGTTGAAAACCTGGTGTAAGCATGAAAAAATATTTTGAGACATCACTTACTAATGTACAGTTGGCCTTTAAAATGCCAGAGAGCGTTACCAAAGGCCACTAATGCGACAAAGCAGGATATTGGTCTCCTTGAGTCAAGCAAGACTCCTCTGTCAGTATCAGCTACACCTCAAATGCCTGGAGATGCTGTGCAACAGTGGCAGTCATATGTCTATACATATCCCAAATCTCATTGACTATTAGCTCTCTCCTTGGAGGAATAATTCATGGCTGATGCCATAAGCTTATGTCCTCTAGTGGTTAGGAGATTATATGAGCCATAATAAGAATTTGTCATCTTTTATAGAGAAATTACAGCTTATGGATTAACATACCATCCAAACATCTGTGTCTATGCTCACAGCTTAACTTGCCATAATAATATTGTTTAAATGCCTGTACATTTAATTGCTTGTGCTTTGTTAGTAGGATTAAAAAGGTACCCTGGATAAACTGTCAACCCATGAAGGGAAACAACCTGGCTGGAGTCAAAAATGACATCTCCAGAGAAAACACTGCTTTGCTTCTCACCCACCTGTGCCCCTCTCCCAAAGCCTAGGGAACAACTTGCGGAAGAGGAGGCGTGGTAGAATGTAAGGGCTGCAGAGAGACTAGGGTGAATTGCGAGACTACAACTATATGGACTGGACTCTTAATTGATTAACATGCTTGTGCATACAAGCTTCTCCAATTGGACTATGGGAACCTTGGATTGTTCAAAATATGAACATAGATACTTAGCCTAAGACAGACTCTCCTTTTGTAAAGTAAATAAAATAGGGGGACATGTTGGAGACCGAGACACAGTCCCACCTGGACAGGCCCGAACACGCCCTGCTCGCTCAGCACGGATCCGATCTTAGGGTTATGCTAACGTTTGCTGAAGATAAGCCTCAGGATGTTCCAGCCCACAAGGACATTCCAAGCTTATCTTAAACACGTTTTGCATGTCCTGCCCTTCCCCTCCTTACTTCCTACCTTTCTGCAAAGTATAAATGTAACGGTTTATTTCATTAAAACAGACTTTGACAACCTTTGCAAAGTCTCGCTCTTTTCTCTCGCCCATTATATTTCAGGTCTGGGGTCTCCCCTCGAAACCCACTAGTAACTGAGTCCCGCAGGATACGGGACAGACTTGCAGTGAGATGCCACTGCGAACCTCTCAGCTGAGAACACCCAGACATGCTGCCCCAGTGACAACAGTTTTCCTGAAGTGCATGCTGACCCTGCTGGCCACTGCTGCTGCCCGGACTGGCCTGCCTGAGCTGCCACAGCCCCCAGTCCGAGAGAGATCCACTTCATCCAATCAACCTGCTTCTTGGAACTCCTTACCATGGACTCCCTCCATCGCTTCCAAGAAGCTAAGGGAATGCCATGTAGGTGAGCAGCCTTGGGGAGATGGGCTGGGACAGGACAGAATTAGAATTATAGAATTAGCCTGTGTGGGAATTAATAAAATTAGATTGTATTATAATATTCGTGTCCTGGATTCCTTTGGAATTAGCCCAGGCTAGTCCATGTTCATGGCAGTCTCTCCCTATACCCCCAGCTGGCCTGGAACTTGCTATGTAGACCAGGCTGGGCTTGAACTCACAGAGATCCTCCTGCCTCTCCCTCCCAAGTGCTGGGATTAAAGACCTGTGCCACCATCCCTGGATTTCTTCTTATTTTTGTATATCACTTGGATTTTAATTCCTTTGTTTGTTAAATTTCTGTTTATGTGTATGCCTGTGTGTCTGTTTGACTACATATCACAACGGTACAATGCTCGCAGAGAACTGAGAAGGGCCTGGAAGTTCTGAGCAGCTCTGGTCTGCCATTAGAATGGTAGGAACTAAAACTGGGTACTCCGGAGAATCAGGAAGTGCTCTTAACTGATGACCCAGGGGCAGGTGGATTTATATGAGATTGAGAGCAGCCTGATCTACATATGGAGTCCCAGACCAGGAACACAGGAACACCTCAAAAACAAAACAAAAGCAAAAGCAAACAAACGAAAACAAATAACAGCAACAGCAAAACCAGATTGACTCTCAGGAGAAAGGACACTCATCTTTGGACAAGAGAATATTCTGAAAAGTTGAAGGGTATGCTATGCCGAGTTCTGTTTCTGGCCCCCTCAGGGGCTGGAGACACAGAGACACCTTTGCCCTTAAGATTTCCTCCTGAGTCACCTCAGAACCTCAAAGGCAGAACTCCCCCAGGTAACAGTATGCAAAAGATCCAGACCACACCCTGGAATAGGGCTCTCTCAGGGGACACTTTTTTTCCACTGAGGCTGGAAAAAAAGACAAGAAAATAAAGGGGGAAGGTGAGGGGACAGGAGCCCTGCATGGCCTTCACCTTCCCTGGTGCATGAGAGCCAAGAGACTTCAACACAGAACTGCCTGTGGATGTGATGTATGTTCATAGAGACATCTCAAACAAGGATGTCGAGAATTAAACTATGCACAGAACTGCCTGTGGGTGTGATGTATGTTCATAGAGACATCTCAAACAAGGACGTCGAAGAATGAATTAAGCTATGCATAGAACTGCCTTATCCACACAGAAATGGCTCTCATGTTATTCATTCTTTTTTGTCTTTTTTCTTTTTAAGACAGGGTCTCCCTGTAGCCCTAGCTGGCCTGGAACTCACTGTATAGACCAGGCTGGCTTTGAACTCACAGAGATCTGCCAGCCTCTGCCTCCTGAGTGCTGAGATTAAAGGCATGCACCACCACTACCACCACTCCTGACAAGCTTTACTTAAAATTTTTTTTTTAATTTTTGAGACAGGGTCTCCCTTTAGTCCCAGCTGGCCTACAGCTTACTCTGTAGACCAGGCTGGCCTTGAACTCACAGAATTCTGCCTCTCGAGCATTGGGATTAAAAGTGTGTGCCACCACACCCAGTTACTAAAAGGTTTTAAATGTTCCCCTTTGAACAATATGATTTAGAAGTCTCAAGGTCCTATCTATCTATCTTTCTATCTATCTATCATCTATCATCTATCTATCTATCTATCTATCTATCTATCCATCTGTCTATCTATCTATCTAATCATCTATCTATCAATCATCTAGCTCCACTCTGGTAAAGACTCTGGTTAGTAAAACCAAACAAGAAAATGATGAAGACTTAGCGACTGTCTCTTACGAAGCTTCACCCATAAGGCGCTATGCAGGCTGGTTGTGGGGGCAGGGAGTCATCAGTGGTCTTAACCTTACCCAGCAGTGGACCCTGAATGCCACAGCACTGACCTATCAGACAAGATGCAACCATGGGTGCAATAGTGGCACGACTATTACTGGGGGTAACCAACTGCTTTGTGATAGGATTTGAGACCTGCTTCACAAGTCTCAAATCTGGTACTTTAATCCTGGCCAAAAGCTTATGGATGGGAAGTTACGGACCCTAGTGGGAAACCTATTTCTGTTGCTTGGTAAATGTCAAACAGCATTGTGACAATTCATGTTGACAGTCATGGATTAGTCCCAATCGTTCTTATCCTTGATCAGAGACCTTTTGTGGTTAGTGCAGAGACTCAAAGCTCGCCTGAGTGTTGAGGAATGTGTGACCACTGAGTACTCGGCTCCAAGTGGGACATCCTCATGGACCTGCCCAAGACTCAGCCCTAAATGGGCCATCTGTCAACCTCACGAAGGCCCAGGGAAGATCCAGAGAAAAGGTGGAAGAGGTGGAAAGGATTTACAAGCTGGAGGATGGGGAGCTGCTCTGTGACATGCTGGCCACTGGGCATGGCACAGTGGTTTCGCTCATGAAGTCCCAGTAGCTGTGACTCTCTGCACAGGATCAATCCAATCAACATTCCAGCGCTGGGGAGGGGATTGGAGCTGTGAGCTGTTGGCATTTAATGGCTCCTGGGGAGGGGAGCTGCTCTTCTAGGGTAGATGGCCCCAAACTCTGGCACATGCAGGCTGTGCTAACTCCACTCACTGTGGTATAAAAGAGAAGGGAGCCAGGCATGGTGGCACACGCCTTTAATCCCAACACTCGAGAGGCAGAGGCAGGTGGGTCTATGTGAATTCAAGCCAGCCTGGTCTACATAGTGAGTTCCAGGACAGCTGGGGCTACAGAGAGACCCTGTCTCAAAAAAAAAAAAAAAAAAAAAAAAGGGA
>VZQC01014015.1:2432364-2444632 GCA_009823505.1 Rhizomys pruinosus | reverse complement strand
ATATATATATATATATATATATATTTTTTTTTTTTTATTTTCTTTAATTTTTAAATTATCTTTATTTTATTGTTTGGTCTTTTTGAAACAGGGTCTCCCTGTAGCCCCAGCTGGCCTGGAACTTGCTATGTAGACCAGGCTGGCCTTGAACTCTCAGAGATTAGCTTGCCTCTATGTCTGCCTCCAGAGTGCTGGGATTAAAGGTATTCACTACCACATCTGGCCTCATTTTTATTTTGTATGCGTATGAGTGTATTGACTGCATATTTGGTTTTTTAAATTTTATTTATTTTATTATGTGTATGAATGTACTATCTGCATGTAGGTCTGTGCACCCGCGTCATGCAATGCCGAGGAGGTCAGAAGAGGGCGCTGGATTCCCCCAGAACTAGAGTTAAAGATGGTTCTCAGCTGCCATGTGGGTGCTGGGGATCGAACCCGGTTCCTCTGTAAGAGCAGTCAGTGCTCTTAAACACTAAGCCATCTTTCAGCCCCTGCCTGCATATTTGTAAGTGCACCTGAGACCTTCAGTGCCCACAGAGGTCAGAAGAAGGTATTGGATCCCCTGGAACCGGAGTTATGGACCATTGTTAGCCACCATGTGGGTGCTGGGGAATCGAACTCAGGTCCTCTGCAAGAGCACTTGTGCTCTTAATGGCTGAGCCATCTCCCCAGCCCCCTTTGGTTTTTTTTTTTTTGTCCTCCCCCCCACCAGCTGAGGACTGAACTCAGGGCCTTGAGTTTGCCAGGCAAGTACTCTGCCACTGAGCTAAATCTCCAACCCCAAGAAAAGTCTTTTCCTTACTGTATACAGGATGGGATGCAGGCTCCAGGCCTGTGGCAGGGAAAGGGTGCAGGGAGTCTTTCAAATTAGGTTCAGATCCCAGGGAATAGCACCTTGAAGGCCACCAGGGTGAATGACTATGGTGACTGTGGGAAGCATGGGTGGATGGAGCCTGCTGGGTCAGGGACCTTGCCTGTGATGGTAGCTGAGACTCACAGAGAGAAAGAAAAATAAAGGATACTAAAATAAATAAATAAATAAATAAATAAATAAATAAATAATAAATAATACTATTTTTATGTTACTTGTTTTATTTTTAATTCTTCTGGCTTTTTGAGATAACCCCAGCTGGCCTAGAACCTGCCATATAGACCAGGCTGGCCCTGTTCTCATGGAGTGGACCTGCCCCTGCTTCCTGAGTGCTGGGACTAAAGGTGTGTGCCAACATGCCCAGCAAGGGTACAATTTTTTTTTTTTTTTGGTCTTTTCGAGACAGGGTCTCCCTGTAGCCCCCGCTGTCCTGGAACTCGCTCTGTAGACCAAGCTGTCCTTGAACTCACAAAGATCCGCCTGCCTCTGCCTCCCAAGTGCTAGGATTAAAGGCATGCTGGCAAGGGTACAATTTTTTTTTTAATTTTATTTATTTCCGTATGTGTATGAATGTACTGTCTGCACGCAGGTCTGTGCACCCATGTTATGCAATGCTGCGGAGGTCAGAAGAGGGCATCTGATTCCCCTGGAACTGGAGTTCTCCTGGAATTGGAGTTTTGGACGGTTCTTGGACGCCATGTGGGTGTTGGGGATGGAACCCAGGTCCTCTGTAAGAGCAGTCGCTCTTAACTGCTAGGCCATCTCTCCAGCTCCAAGGGTACAATTTTTAAAACAAGCTTTTCCACATTCTTGGGATCACTGTAGGATTCTTTCCGGGAATTTTTTTTTGGGGGGGTTGGGTATGGAGAGGGAATTCTCCTGGAGAAGTAGTTCAGTGGTAGAGCATTTTTTTAAAAACATGTAGAGATTCTGGGTTGGATTCCCCAGTACCAAATATAGGTTTATAAAAGGAAAGATGTAGCCGGGCGTGGTGGCGCACACCTTTAATCCTAGCACTTGGGAGGCAGAGGCAGATGGATCTTTGTGAGTTCAAGGCCAGCCTGGTCTACAGAGTGAGTTCCAGGCCAGCTGGGGCTACAGGGAGACCCTGTCTCAAAAAGACCAAAAAAAAAAAAAAAAAAATTAAAGATGTAGCAAACTCAGCACAGTAACACATATGGATAATTCCAGCACTCAGGTTGCAGAGGCAGGAGGATTGCCATGAGTTCTAGGCCAGCTTGTCTATATATTGAGTACTAGGGCATAGGGCAAGACCCTGTCTCAATAAATTACTTTATTATTATTATGTGAGACAGAGTCTCCCTATAGCCCCAGCTGGCCTGGAACTTGCTATATAGACCAGGCTGGCCTTGATCTCAAAACAATCCACATACCTATGCCTCTGGAATGCTAGAACTAAAGATACATGCTACTATACACAGCTTTTTTTTTTGGCTTTTTTAATATTTTATTTATTATTTTTATGTGTATGAATGTATTGCCTGCATGTGTGTCAATGAACCCATGTTGGACAATGTCCTTGGAGGTCAGAAGAGGGTGTTAGATCCCCTGGAACTGGAGTTATGGACTGTTGTTAGCCGCCATGTGGTAGCTGGGACTCGCACCTGGGTCTTCTGCAAGAGCAGTTAGTGCTCTTAACTGGTGAGCCATATCTCCAGCCCCCCAACCCCCTCTTTTTTTTTTTTTTTTTTTTTTGTCTGTTTGAGACAGGGTCTCCTTTAGAGAGTTCCCAGCTTGTCCTAGAACTCCATTCTATAGACCGGCTGGCCTTGAACCTCACAAGATCTGCCTGCCTCTGCCTCTGCAACCAACGCCCCGGCCCCTGCCACTTGCCTCCGGCCCTGCCCCGCATCGTGCCTCTTGCCTAAGCCTCTGCCTCCTGAAGTGCTGGATTAAAGGCATGCAACCGCCAGCCTGGTCTATAAAGCAATTTCTGAAGG
The DNA here is from genome assembly GCA_009823505.1 of Rhizomys pruinosus. Taxonomy (NCBI): domain Eukaryota; kingdom Metazoa; phylum Chordata; class Mammalia; order Rodentia; family Spalacidae; genus Rhizomys; species Rhizomys pruinosus. The sequence continues at coordinate 2,441,797 of VZQC01014015.1, read as the reverse complement.
TAATTTTCCTTTGCCCTGAATCCAAACCACCATTCCCGGACCTTTGCTTAACAGCAAGAAACTAGGACCTGAGTTCAAATCCTCAGAACCCATAGCAGCCGTAGCAGGGCAAGGTCACCTAGGCAGACACAGCTGAGTCCATGGAAGGTCTTGACCAGCCAGCTCCTCTGTGGGCTGGCCTGTGCAGTAGATAATGATAAATAGAAGTGAGGACTGACACCTGAGGTTGTTTTCTGACCTCCAACATGAGTCATAACATAAGTGTTTATATTCACATATATAAACATACACAATAAACAGCCACCTAAACAAACAATAACAACCACAACAAAACCCACTAAAACATTTAAAAAGCTGGGTGTGGTAGCACATATCTTTTTTTCCTTCCTTCCTTCCTTCCTTCCTTCCTTCCTTCCTTCCTTCCTTCCTTCCTTCCTTTCTTTTTTTTTTTTTTTGGTGGTGTTTTTGAGACAGGCTCTCCCTATAGCCCCAGCTGGCCTGGAACTCACTCTGTAGACCAGGCTGGCCTTGAACTCACAGATATCCACCTGCCTTTGCCGCTGGAGTGCTAGGATTAAAGGTGTATGCCACCATGGTGGCACAAATCTTTAATCCTAGCACTTGGGAGGCAGAGACAGGCAGGTGGATCTTTAGGTTAAAGCCAGCCTGGTCCACATAGTGGCTACAGGGAGACTGTGTCAAAAACAACAACAAAAACCCAAACAACAACAACAACAACTGAAAAAAAAAACAACAAAGAGGGGTGGTGTGTATTGCTGAAGAGATGGCTTAGTGATTAAGAGCACTGATTGCTTTTGCACAGATCCCCAGTTCAATTCCCAACACCCACATGGAGTCTAACAACCATCTTTAATTCCAGTTCTCGGGGATCCAATGAACACTTTTTTTGGTCTCTACAGACGTTCCACACACAGGTACACTTACATGCAGGCAAAGCACTCATATACATAATAAATAAATAATTTCTTAAAATGCAAAAAACAGGGCCTGGAGAGATGGCTCAGTGGTTAAGAGCACTGACTGCTCTTGCAGAGGACCAGGGTTCGAGCCCCAGCACCCACATGGTGGCTAAGTTCTTAGTACTAAGTTCTTAGTGCCAGGCGTGGTGGTGCATGCCTTTAATCCCAGCTCTCGGGAGGCAGAGGCAAGCAGATCTCTGTGAGTTCAAGGCCAGGCTGGTCTACATAGTGAGCTCCAGGCCAGCTGGACTAAAGGGAGACCCTGTCTCAAAGAGACAAAAATAAATAAACAAACGAATAAATAAATAAACAAAATAAATAAATAAACAAACAAATAAATAAATAACAAAAATGCAAAAAATGCCACGCCTTTAATCCCAGCACTGGGAGGCAGAGGCAGAGGCAGAGGCAGGCAGCTCTCTGTGAGTTCAAGGCCAGGCTGGTCTACATAGTGAGCTCCAGGCCAGCTGGACTAAAGGGAGACCCTGTCTCAAAGAGACAAAAATAAATAAACAAACGAATAAATAAATAAACAAAATAAATAAATAAACAAACAAATAAATAAATAACAAAAATGCAAAAAATGCCACGCCTTTAATCCCAGCACTGGGAGGCAGAGGCAGAGGCAGAGGCAGGCAGCTCTCTGTGAGTTCAAGGCCAGCCTGGTCTACATAGTGATTTCCAGGCCAGCTGGGGCTACAGGGAGTCCCTGTCTCAAAAAAGACCCCCCCCCAAAAAAAAAGCAGAAAACTACCAGGTATGGTGGTGTGTCCCTTCAATCCCAGTACCAGGGAGGCAGGAACAGGAAGATCTCAAGACCAACCTAGTGAGACTCTGTCTCAAAAAAAAAAAAAAACAAGCCAGGCGTGGTGGCGCACGTCTTTAATCCTAGCACTTGGGAGGCAGAGGCAGGCGGATCTTTGTGAGTTCAAGGCCAGCCTGGTCTACAGAGTAAGTTCCAGGATAGCTGGGACTACAGGGAGACCCTGTCTCGAAAAGATCAAAAAAAACCAAAAACAAACAAACAAACAAAAAAACAACCCCCCCAAAAAAACCTTGGGTATATTTGGTGTCAATAAATATAACCACGTGTAATGTAGCTCTTACTGATGTAACTTTTTTGATTGATTGAGCAAGTGCCTCCTGTTTGGCAAGTGCTCCTAAAACAGTTACCTTCATGGCTTAAGTGACATTTCATTGTAAGGAGGTACTAATTATCTGCAAAGTCATGATCAATAACCTATGTGTCTTTCTTTCTTCCTCCCACTTCTGAACTCAACACCTGTTTTAGTTACTTCTCTGTTGCTATGCTAAAACACCATGACCAAGGCTGACAGTTCCAGAAGGGGAAGTCCATGTGGCGCCATTTGTGCAGAGGCCACCCCTTTCAGCATGCACGGGAAGCAGAGAGAGAGCATGGTGGAAGTGCGGCAAGGCTATGAGCTTACAGTGGACCTCCAGGGAATGCTTCCTCGGGCAAGGACTCACCTCTGAAAAGAGCACCACTAGCTGACCAAGTAATTGAATTCTTGAGACTCTGGGGGACACCTCTCTTTCAAACCATCACAAACCCTTAAGGAAAAATTTCCCCGTTATTACTGGATGAAAGATAAATTGTGCAGGGTGACACATGCCATTAATCTCAGCACTTGGGAGGCAGAGGCAGGCATCTATCTGTGAGTTCAAGGCTGGCCTGGGCTACACAGCCAGTTTCAGCTCAGCCAGGGCTACACAGTTGGACCCTGTCTGAAACAAACAAACAAACAAACAAACAAACAAACAAACAAACACAAAGAAATGAACAACTAAAAGAGTAAAATTTGCAGTTTGGTGAAATTGCCAAACTATCCTTTGGGACCTAGGACTCATGGAGGGCTTGGAGCATATGAGTGCACATGTATATGGCTACAAACCTCTTCATGTCACTTCTATATTTTGAGGGAGACATCCATTCTCACAAGTTTGTCTGAGGTCAGGAATAGTGAAGAACCACTTCTTCCTGGGTGTAAATACGCGTTCAACAGTGAGCCAAGGGCTGGAGAGATGGCCTAGTGGTTAAGAGTACCGACTGCTCTTGCAGAGGACCTGGGTTCGATCCACAGCACCCACATGGTGGCTGAGAACCATCTTTAAAAAAAAAAATTAATAAAGGCATCTGCCACTAAGCGTGGCTTTGTTTTTATTTTATTTTTATTTATTTAAACATTTTTTAAAATTAATTTTATTTATTTCCGTATGTGTATGAATGTACTGTCTGCATGCAAGTTTGTGCACCCGTGTAGGTGCAATGCCGTGGAGGTCAGAAGTGGGTGTCGGATTCCCCTGGAACTGGAGTTCTCCTGGAATTGGAGTTTCAGATGGTTCTCGGCCGCCATGTGGGTGCTGGGGATTGAACCCGGGTCCTCTGTAAGAGCGGTCGGCGCTCTTAACCACTAGGCCATCTCTCCAGCCCCGGGCTTTGTTTTTTTTTTTTTTTTAAAAAAACAAAACAAAACAGTGAGCCAAGCACACAAATGACTTTCACCCCCAAGCCCATTTTCCTAGTTTGTTAATATTTATTTAATGTGTATGAGTGTTTTGCCCGCATGTGTGTAAGTGCAGCTGTATCATGCAAGTGCCCTTGGAGGTCAGAAGAGGGTGTTGAATCCCTTGGAACTGGAGTTACAGATGGTTGTTAGTCATCATATGAGTGCAAGGAACCACAGGGAACAACAGGGCTCCCCACTGCTGAGCCTTCCAGAAGCCTGCAGCTTGGTCATTGTTTGGCTTCTGTTGTGGTGACTGGTGCAGGGCCCCCATCACCTGCAGGGTGGAGCCTACCACCTTCCCTGCTTGCTTCCTTCATTGACCTCCTGCTGGTGCCAGGCCTTCCAGGCCCAAGGCTTTTTCCACTTTGTGTCCTAACTCCTCTCCCACTTTTATTTCCTCTGACCCAGGTCTCCAAGCCCTCCACTGTCTGGGTGACTTCAGTTCCGTAATCTTTTCTCAGGAACTCTCTAGTTTTAAGGGGTGTTTTCTGCCCCACACTTACTTGGTGGTGAGTCTTCATCTGCTCCCCTTCTCGCCTGGTCTGTCTGTTCTCAGGTGCAACAGGCTTTGCACTGCCCAGTGGGTCTCACTGAGTGACTTGTTTCTATGTATATAAACACTGATACATGTATTATTTTTTGGATGGGGGAAGAGAAGTTAATTTGTGGCTATCCTGATCCTGCCAGATACTATTTAAAATCCACATGCCTGCACTGCAGGATTAGCTCACAATGGCAACAGGGACTTATTTGAATTTGAAATATCACATGATAATGCTGTCAACAAGCAGATTGGGAATAGACTTCAAGAACCTGTTGGCAGATAGAGTTCCTTGTGATGTGATGGTGCCTGATTGGTGTATGTATAGTTGGAGGAAATGCCAGTCTTTGATGAGATTATCTTAGGTTTTATCATGAGATGCCAAATAAGTTGTAACATTTCTTCCTTTTTTTAGTTGTTTTTAAATTTTACTTTTTTCGTTTTTTTTTTTTTTTTTTTGAGACAGGGTCTCCCTGTAGCCCCAAGCTGGTTCATAGACCAGGCTGGCCTTGAACTCACAGAGGTCCACCTGCCTCCTGCCTCTGCCTCCTAAGTGCTAAGAGTAAAGGTGGGCTCCACCACGCCTGGCAAATTTATTTTTATTTGTTTGTTTATTTATTTATTTATTTATTTATTGAGACAGGGTCTCCCTGTAGCCCCAGCTGTCCTGGAACTCACTCTGTAGACCAGGCTGGCCTTGAACTCACAGAGATTTGCCTGCCTCTGTGCAAATTTTTTATATGTGTGTTTTACCTGCATGTATGTAAGTGCATCCATGCATGCATTATCCATGGGACCCAGAAAAGGGCATTGGATCCTCTGGAACTAGAAGCAAGGAAAGTGTTAACCACATGTGGGTGCTGGGCAGGGAACCTGGGTACTCTGCAAAAGCAGCCAGTGCTGTAAACAGACATTATTTAACCTATTAAATGCTAGTTGGATGTGCTGCAGAGGCAAGGGGGCTACATGGTGAGACGTGTAAAAAAAATTCAGACAGGATTTCCTGTATCCTAATATGGCCTCTAGTTTGCTAAGTAGCCAAGGATAGCCTTGAACCTCTGGCCCTCCTGCCTCCACCTCCCAAATGCTCTGTGGTGGAGCACTTGTCTTGCTGTGCTAGACTCTGTTCAATTCCCAGTCAGAAACCCAGTGTATGTATTTGGGATGTTAACAGGACCGTGAGTTTGAGACTAGCCTCAGTCTAGTTTTCCTGTACTTGAAAGGAAAGTAGGAACTGGAACCCAGAAGGATAATGCATTTATCTATTCTTTGGAGACAGGATCTCATGCAGCCCAGGCTGCTCTGAAACTGGTTTGACCTTGAACTCCTGATCCTCTCGCTTCCACATCCCAAGTTTTGGAATCGAAAGCATCTGTCCCCACACCTGGCTCAAATGATGAACCTATCTGCAAATTGTAAAACAGGAGGCTCAATTTCTAGCCTTTTCCCGTGGCAGTATAGAAAAGATGCAACAGAAACCAGGAAATGCATGTGCTCCTACTGCTTTTATTTTTATTAATTAATTAATTAATTTATTTATCCATCCATCCTTGGTGATCATGGTATCTCCCCTGCCAAGTAAGTATTTGTGCTGCTTTTGATGTGGGACTGTATGTCTGGAGGCGAGCTCCCCTCTGCTAGGTCTGAGGCTCTCTGGAGGCGAGCTCCCCTCTGCTAGGTCTGAGGCTCTCTGGAGGCGAGCTCCCCTCTGCTAGGTCTGAGGCTCTCTGGAGGCGAGCTCCCCTCTGCTAGGTCTGAGGCTCTCTGGAGGCGAGCTCCCCTCTGCTCGGTCTGAGGCTCCCTTCCAGCTTTCCCTTTGCTCTGCCCCAGCCAGCACAGATTCCTGAGAAAATTTTAATTCCTTGGGATTGACTGCTTCTAGTCTGACAGGTGAGAAGGACTGCCAGGGACTCTCTGCCACCACACCAAATTTAATCTTAATCTTATTTACCATTCTAGAATCAGGCAACATGTCCTTTGGCTGAGTGTTCAGGGAAAAGGTGAAGCAGCAGAAACAAGCAGTTTTGGGCCTTTAAAGTAACTTTTTTCATAAGACAGGCCTGGGATACCCATCTATAGGAAGACAATTGGTTATCATAAGGTTACTTTGAGTTACCTTAATCCTTTTTTTTGGGGGGGGGTCTTTTTGAGACAGGCACTCCCTGTAGCTCCAGCTGTCCTGGAGAACTCACAGAGATCTGCCTGCCTTTGCCTCCAGAGTGCGTGCGCCACCACGTCCGGCCATGAGTTACCTTAATCCTTAGGTTTAAGGACCCATGAACTTTATTATCATGCCAATTGAAACTGACCAGTTGGAGAAGTCTTTCTTTTTTGGGGAAGGGAACATAACCTGCTAGCTTCTGGTTGACTTTTGGTCTCAGTGACTCCATTTTGATTAAAAATATCTGGTCTGAGCCGGGTGTGATAGCGCATCCCTGTAATCCTAGCACTCGGGAGGCAGAGGCAGGCAGATCTCTGTGACTTCTAGGCCAGACTATTCTAAATAGCGAGCTCCAGGCCAGCTGGGACTAAAGGGAGACTATGTCTCAAAAAGACCAAAATAAAAATTAAAAAAAAAAATCGGGTCTGTTGGGACTCAGTGCAAAAGCTTATGTCTAAAAAAATGTCCTATTGTAGGTCAAGGCAGCGTGCCCACGTGTCCGAGTGTGGTGTTGACTTTAGTTCTTAGTCAACTGGCTTACTTCTTGAGGGTGTGTCTGCAGTCCCGTAAGCCGGGCTAGGGGACACCGCGCTCCCACTTGCTGGTTCTCAATGCCGGTTTTGGGTACATTTCCTGAACTTCACCATTAACTAAAAGAAACGTGCAAAATGCCTCCTATACAGTCAGATCAAGGGCTGGAGAAGTCAGGGTGATTTGGGCCCATTCAACAAACTCAAGGTCAGAGGCCGCAAGTCAGCGACAGACTCTAATGGCTGGGAATGTAGCTCAGTGGTCGAGGGCTTGCCAAGCACGTGCGAGCCCTTAGGTTCCACCTAACAATGGAAAAGAACCATCCCGAGAGGTGAGAAAGGGACCGGCAACCAGGCCGCTCAGCACCGCACTCCAGGCCGGTCACTGTCTGCGCTGCGACTGCCCGCCGAACCCCGGCGCACGCCCTCAACCCGGTTCCGGGCGACCGGCCACACAGGGTGCCCAAGCTCGGCAGGGGCTGCCCAGGGCAGCGCGTCCCCGGCGACGCGGCGCAGAACCTTCCTGGACGCGGGGCGGGGCGCGGTCGAACCCGAGCACTAATGCGCTCGGCAGCCATTGCTAACCACGCGTTGCGTCAGGCCGGGCGGAAGTCCACGTCGTCGCGCCGCCGCCGCGTTACGCACTTCCTGTTTGTTGTTGGAGAAAAGAGAGAAAGGAAAGCGCGAGGACCCAGCGCCACAGCTACCACCGCAGCTGTGCCGGAGCCGTGAGGAGACCGGCCGCCTGCCTTCTTCTGCCGGCCGCCGTGCCCTCGGTGAGCGGTCGAGGGCTGAGGGAGACTGGGCCGGCCAGCGCCGCGGGAGGCGGGCGGAGGAGGCCGGGGTCGCGGCCCGCCGCTTGGTCGGGCCGGGACGGGCTGGGCCCGGGTCTGCGCCGGAGGCTTCGGGGTCGCGTCCGCACGGAGTCGGGCTCTGGGGGCCGCCCCAGGGTCTGGGCTAGGGCCGCGGCTCGGGGCTGCTCGGCCGGGTCGTGTCGAGGTGTTGGGGCCGCGGGCTGAGGTCGGTCTGACCCGCGTCGGGCGCCAGGCGCCGGGCCCGGGGCTGACAGGGTCCGTGGCCCTGGCCCGCAGTCGGCGGCGGTTGGGCGGGGCGCGCGCAGTCCCGGCGGGTCCCGGCCCCGCGCCTTCGGAGTGCACTCGGCAAAAGCAAGGCCGGTGTGCCGCGAGGAGCACGGCGGCCATGGAGGGCGCCCCCGGCGGCGGAGCAGCCGGGGACGGCCGCGGGAGCGAGGAGAACGGTCTAGCCGTCTGCTGGGACCAGCGGAGGTGTGCGGGGACGCGGCTCGGCCTCCCTCCCGAGCGCTGCTGTTTCCCTTGCAGGGTGTCCGGGAGCAGTTTATGTAACTAAAGTTTACGTAACTGAAGTTTACGTTAAGGTCGGGTGGTGTAGACGCGGACAGTGTAAACTGCAGGCAGGGTAGTGTGCTGAAAAGGCCTTTGGAGATGATTTTTATTTTAGAGACTAGGTTGCTTATCAGAATTGTTAGAAACTCTGTCACCGAAGTTGTGTGTGAGCTGCAGAACGAACGGCGGGGAAGGTGCAGCCCTGAGACCGCGCACGGCCCGGCGGCGCCCTGCTATGCCGCGGGTTTTTATTAGAGAGGTTTGTGGAAGGCTTTGTGGTTAGCTGTCCCTTCCCTCTCATGTTCTAGGGACTTGAACTCAGGACCTTCTGGTTACTGGGAAAATGATTGCTTCCTGTCCCCCCCCTTCTGTCACTATGTAGCATTGACAAGCCTAGAATTCAGATCCACTTGCTTCTTCCCAGTGCTGGGATCGAAGTTGTGCACCAGTACATCGCGCGGTGATGACTACCTTGATTCAAGCCAACTGCTCTAGTAGAAAAGTGGCCACAGGATGTTGGGGCCCTAAACAAAATTAAACTTAGCTGGCTCTTGGATTGATTGTTGGTCTTAAAGGTAAATCTCACCCCAGGTTTACTGGTGCTGAAAGGAATTGTGTCCGCCTCCCTTGCCTGGCTCCCTCTTCTTGGGTAACCTTCTCTGACTGTTCTTGGTTCTTTTGCCACCTGGAGAGTTGGCCTGCAATGTGGCTAAAGCTCTTATATATCAGTGATCAGTGCAGGCGTTTTCAGTGAACTGTGAAATTTGGGCAGTAATGCTGCCTTGGTGGTTTGTAGGTAGTTTGACATAAAGGAAAACAAAAGTTTGTGAAGATTTTTTTTCCTATTCATTGTGTTTTTATTTAGCCCAGGTTAGCTTAGCCTCAGAATCTGACTTGTCTTGTGTTGTCCTCCTGAGTGAGAGTTAATACGTTTTATTTTTTTGGAGGTGGTCTACTTGTTGTCCCAGCTGGTCTGTAACTCAATGTAGGTAAATTAGGCTGGCCTCTATCTCAGGGTCTGCCTACCTCTGCCTACTGAGTGCTGGGATGAAAGGTATACGGTGCCACACCTGGCTGGGTTTCATTTATTTATTTTTCGTGTTTTAGAGACGGGGTCTCCTTGTAGCTTCAGCTGGCCTGGCCTTGAACTCAGAGATCTTCCTGTCTCTGCCTTCCCAGTGCTGGGATTAAAGGCATTTGCCACCACGCCTGGCTAGAAGTTGGCTTTTGAAGTTCGTTTTGTGCTGCAGTAGATGAGAAGGTTGGATTTAGAGTGCTGAGAGCTGTAGGAAGACCTGTACTCTTTTTTTTTTTTTTTTTTTTTTTTTT
>VZQC01014015.1:2406838-2431985 GCA_009823505.1 Rhizomys pruinosus | reverse complement strand
CTCCTACCCTCCCCCCCAAAACCCTGAGAGAACCCTGAGAATCAGATTCTCAACTGACCTCAGCAAAACAAAACCTTGGTTAATCTGGGCTATCTGTATGGCCTTAAGCATCCAGAAGGACAGTACAACCAGAAATAAATAATAAGACCAGAGAACCTGTAATGCAGATACAAAACTTGAGATCTTAGTAAAAAGACAAAAAGGAGAGAGAGAGAGAGAGAGAGAGAGAGAGAGAGAGAGAGAGAGAGAGAGAGAACACCCTTGTGGCTAGAGGGATGGCTCAGCTGGCTGCTCTTGCGGAGGACCTGGGTTCGATTCCCAGCACCCACATGGCAGCTAACAACTGTAATTCCAGTTCCAGGGGATCTGAGGCCCTCTTCTAACCTACATGGGCATTACACACACAGGTGCACTTACGTACATGGAGGAAATACACTCATACATAAAAATAGTCAACAGGGGCTAGAAAGATGACTCAGCTCTTGCAGGGGCCAAAACCCACTTGGTGCCTAATAACTGTTCATAACTCCAGTTCCAATGGATCTGGTACTCTCTGCTGACCTCCTCAGGCATTGCAAGACAGAGGTGCACTTACAGGCAGACAGTACATTCATACAGGGAAAAATAAAAATAGTCAATGAAGCTGCTGGTCATGGTGGTGCACGCCTTTAATCCTAGCACTCGGGAGGCAGAGGCAGGCAGATCTTTGTGAGTTCAAGGCCAGCCTTGTCTATAGAGTGAGTTTCAGGACAGCTGGGGCTACAGGGAGACCCTGTCTCTAAAAGACCCCCCCAAAAATGAAAAAGAAGGCACTGGCTCCTGTCCCCTGGAGTACACCAGGTGTGACTGTACCTCCTATGTTGGGGTACACCAGGTGTGACTGTACCTCCTATGTTGGGGTACACCAGGTGTGACTGCGTACCTCCTATGTTGGGGTACACCGGGTGTGACTGCGTACCTCCTATGTTGGGGTACACCGGGTGTGACTGTACCTCCTATGTGGGGTACACCGGGTGTGACTGTACCTCCTATGTTGGGGTACACCAGGTGTGACTGTGTACCTCCTATGTTGGGGTACACCAGGTGTGACTGCGTACCTCCTATGTCGGGGTACACCGGGTGTGACTGCGTACCTCCTATGTCGGGGTACACCGGGTGTGACTGCGTACCTCCTATGTCGGGGTACACCGGGTGTGACTGCGTACCTTCTATGTTGGGGTACACCGGGTGTGACTGTGTACCTTCTATGTTGGAGTACACCAGGTATGACTGTGTACCTTCTATGTTGGAACACGTAAATACTATCAGCCTTGCTACTGGAGTATTTTTTTCCTTGTTTTAGATACATGGTCTCAGGGAGCACAGGCTGGCCTGGAACTTGAAATGTAGCTGAGGATGACCTTGAGGTCCTTCTGCTATCTATTCACCTTCCCAAAGCTGCTCTTGCTGGGCTTGTAGGTATGTTACCCTGTGCAGCTTCTCCTTGTTGTGTTTAGTGGTATTTTTTGTTTGTTTGAGACAGGGTCTCCCTTGTAGCTCTAGCTGGCCTGGAACTCGCTATGTAGACCAGGCTGGCCTTGAACTCAGAGATCTGCCTGCCTCTGCCTCCTGAGTGCCGGAATTAAAGGCATGTGTCACCATTGCCTGGCAGTGGGATTTTTTTAAAAGGACTGGCTCAGAGGTTAAGAACACAGGCTGATTTTCAGAGGACTTGGGCTTGATTCCCAGCTAACAACTGTAACTCCAGTTCCAGGGGATCATCTTCTCACCTCCACTGGCATTGCCTGACACAGGTGACTTACATCAGGCAATACACTTACATAGATGAAAATAAAAAATAAAAAATTTAAAAAAGTTACTTTTCCCTTCATTAGAAGTGATAAGGTTAATGCTGTGACTTGATCCAGGACGCCATCTGCTGGTGAAGGCCTGGTAAATAGAGTCACAGGGTCAGCTTGAACAAAACAGCCACCTGATGGCTAGAATTGAAGAGAACTTAACTTTGGGAATAAAAACAAAGCTTGGCCTGGTTAGTGAGACCCTGCTTTATAAAACAACAGAAACCCTGAAGTGAATGAGAAGAAAACTGAGTTGAACCTCAGTTCCCTACCTGCTTCCGTGCCTGGTTCTCACATAAGAGTGGAAGGAGAACTGACCTCACCCTGCACTATGCCCACATGTGTTCTGCATCTGCATCACACAGAATAACATTTTTGAGACAGGGTCTGCCTGTGGCCCTAGGTGGCCCGGAACTTGATGTGTAGACCAGGCTGGCCTCAGTCACAGAAATTTTCCTGCCGAGTGCTGGGATTAAAGGTGTGTGCCACCACTCTCAGCTTGGTGTCAAGTCTTTGCGTCTTTTTGAGACAGAGCCTTCCTGTAGCCCCAGGTGGCCTGGAACTTGCTATGTCTACCAGGCTGACCTTGAACTCATAGAGATCCACCTGCCTCTGCTTCCCAAGTGCTAGGTTCGAAGGTATGTGCCACCCAGCACTCTTGGCTGGTGATATAGTCTTTCAATAAATTCCAATTCTGCATTGAGAAAAGGGGAGGAGGAAGCTTGCTATGGCATATGCCTTTAACCCCAGCACTCTGGAAATAGGTGAGTTTCTCTCTCTCTCTTTTTTTTTTTTAAGACAAGGTCTCCTTTTAGTCCCAGCTTGCCTGGAGCTTTCTGTGTAGACCAGGCTGGCCCACCATTCCTGGTGGTGAGTCTCTTCTTGAGTTTGAGGTCAGCCTGGTTTACATAGCCTCAAGGCCAGTAAGGGTTACACAGTGAGTCCCTGTCTCAAAAAAAGGTGTGGGGAGGAAGACTGAAAGCCTGGAACAAGAACAGGACCTGGAGAAGTCCGGTAGTGACAGAGAGAAGGTGTTGTGTCAAACAGTACATTTGGATAGACAGAGTCACTTCCACATTGTTATCCCACCTCTAAAGACTGCAAATGCCTTAGAAAATACTAAAGATACTCAGGCTTCCTAGGGCCAGAGTGGGACCCGTATCAGAGGAGGTGTCAGTTTGTGCCTTCTGTTTGAAAAGCTATACCTTATTTGGCCACAGCTTGGCTTTCTCCTACCTTTTGGGCATTTCTGAATAAATAACAGTGGCCATTGCTTCTGGCTTCAACACTTGAACTGTGTTATGAAGTATCTTAGGAATGCTAAGCTCAGTTGTAAACACTGTTTGCCTTCAGAAGGGTGGTTTCCTCATGTAGCATGTAATTCTTGTCCCCTGTAAAATTTTGTATTTTTAGAGGGAGACATCCTGGGAGTTTGGGGGGGAATATTGAGATTAAAACTGGGACTTGTGATTTGTGTGTAATAGTGGACATGCACGTGCTTTGGCAGCCGGAGAGGCGTCGTCCTCCACCGTCCCTGTCCATCTTTGTTTTTAGTAACAGGATCTCTGCACCTGGAGCTCATTGGTTGGCTGGCTGGGCATTAATAATGTTCAGGAATCTGCCTGTCTCTGTTCTCCCAGCTTCCACTCTAGCTAAGTGTGGGTGCTGGGATCTGAACGCTAGTCCTCCTGCTTTGCACAGCAGGATGTACTGGTGGAACAATCTCCTCTTTGTCCCTAAAGCTGAGGGTTTCTTCTTTTTTTTTTCTCCTTCCTTCTCAATGCCAAGTTTTATTTTGAGACAGGGTCTTGATAAATTGTCCAGGACAGGCTTGAAAAGTTTCCCTGTCAGCTGCTAAGGTGTCCCAGATCTCATGGTTGCCTGTGTCACTGGCTGTAGCAAAGAGCATGTCCCTGTCACCCCCCCCCCCCAGTGTGCATATGTGTAGACTACCATACTTGGGGGGGGGGTCACAGGGAAGCCTGGAAGGGCTGCTTCACCCTAACCCTCTTCCTGACATCTGGACTCTAGGGCTTGGTGGACAAGCACGGTTAACTGCCAAGCATCTCATTGGCTTTATTTTACGTGTGTGAGTGTATTGCCTGCATTGGTATAAGTGCATCCATGTCATGCAATGCCCTCAGACTCAAAGCATCAGATTCCCCCCGAACTGGAGTTAAGCTAGTGTGAGATTTAGTCACAAAGGGTAGCAGATAGTTTAAGGGCAGGGGAAAGGAATAAAGAAGACCACAGAGTGTTCAAGGCCACCCCTGGAGATCACAGGCCCTCAATCAGTGGGCTTCCGCCCCCCCCCCCAAATTTTTTTTTTTTTTTTGTCTGAGACAGGGTCTCCCTTTAGTCCCAGCTGGCCTGGAGTGTGCTGCGTAGACCAACCTGGCCTTGAACTCACAGAGATCTGCCTGTCTCTGCCTCTCGAGTGCTAGGATTAAAAGCATGTACCACCATGCCCAGCTACACACTACACATGTAATTCTTTTTTTTTTTTTTTGTCTTTTTGAGACAGGGTCTCCCTGTAGCCCCAGCTGTCCTGGAACTCACTCTGTAGACCAGGCTGGCCTTGAACTCACAAAGATCCGCCTGCCTCTGCCTCCCAAGTGCTAGGATTAAAGGCGTGCACCATCATGCCCGGCCTACACATGTAATTCTTAACAGTCTTAACTCAGCAGAGGCAGTTCTGAATTCCAGGCCACTGTACATCAAAGGAAACAATCAAGGAAGTGAAGAGAAATCCCACAGTGGGAGGAAACCTTCACAGCAGAAACATCTGACAAAGCTTTGATTTCCAGAAATATATAAACTACTCAAAAAGCAAAGAAGAAAGAAAACAAAAGACCCACTCAATAGATGGAGCAAAGAGCTGAACAGAGACTTCACAAGTGAGGAATTAGAGATGGCCGAGAAACATCTTAAGAAGTGTTCAACATCACTAATCATTAAGGAAATGCAAATCAAAACCACTTTAAGATATCATCTTACTCCAATAAGACTGGCTAGGATTAAGAAAACAAATGATACCAAGTGCTGGAGAGGTTGTGGGGAAAGGGGAACACTCATCCACTGCTGGTGGGAATGTAAACACTCACAGCCACTATGGAAAGCAGTGTGGAGAACCCTTGGAAGACTTGGAATGAACTTGCCACCTGACCCAGCCATACCACTCCTGGGTATGTACCCACAAGACTCATCTTACCTCAGAGATACATGCACAGCCATGTTTATTGCAGCTTTCTTCATAATAGCAAGGAGCTGGAACCAACCCAAGTGCCCCTCAACTGATGAGTGGATAGAGAAAATGTGGTACATCTACACAATGGAGTTCTATGCAGCGGTAAAGAAAGATGACATCATCAATCTTGCAGGTAAATGGCTGGAGCTAGAAGATATCATGCTGAGTGAAGTAACACAGTCCCAGAAAAACAATGGTATCCCTCATCTGTGGATGCTAGTGCCAATTACCTAGTTGTATGGCAAACTGAGCAACGTCAGTGTGATCTGAAAACAACTGTGCTCATACTGTGAATCCCTTAAAATATAATAAACAAATAAAAAAGGAAAAAAAAAAGAATTCCAGGCCAGCTAGACAAAATGGGGAAAGCCTTTCTCAAAAACAAAAAAAAGACTTACTTTACCTGGAATCTTACTGTCAGAATGTTCTTAGATTAAAAATGTTACTGTGTTGGGCTGGAGAGATGGCCTAGCAGTTGAGAGTGCCGACCGCTCTTGCAGAGGATCCGGGTTCGATCCCCAGCACCCATATGGCAGCCGAGAACCGTCTGAAACTCCAATTCCAGGAGAACTCCAGTTCCAGGGGAATTCGAGACCCTCTTCTGACCTCCGTGGCATTGCACTACACGGGTGCACAGACTTGCATGCAGACAGTACATTCATACACATACAGAAATAAATAAAATTTTAAAAAGTTACTGTGCGTATGCTGTGTCGTGTGTGTGTGTGTGAAAAGTTCAGAGTGAAACTTCTCAGTCATTTCTTTGCTCCCACTGGGGTTCAGGCTCAGTCTCGAGTCCTCGGGCTTGTGCAGCACAGCACCTTCACCTCTGAGCCATGTTGCTGGCCCTAGAACAATAAATGTAATGGTGAGCAGTTTAGTTCACTTGTAATTACAGGAGATGTGATAAATTAGCTGTGGGGATCAGAACTTCAGAGGAGAGATTGAAGAAACACATCATTTAAAGTACATCAGCAGTAGAGGAATAGGAATTTGAACCTCCGCCTTCTTTCTCTCCAGAGTACTAGCACCTTGTTTAAGTAAAGCCTGTGTGAACACCTTGGATTTAGTCTCAACACATGGCTTTTCTTGGGTCCCATTTGAGAAGGTTGCTAGATCAGGCTGTCCTTGAGCTCCTGATCCTGGCGGTACTGTTAAGAATTTTTACTTGTCTGTAGAGTTGGATGAGCAGGCCTGAACTCTTGGGAGTTGTAAGTAGGATATTGTAAAGTTATACAGACTGCAGAAAGGAAAGCTCTCCCACCTCTCTGCCTGAGTGTGAGACACAGCTTCTGGCTGCAGTCTCTCCTTGCTTGGATAAACTCAGGCTGCATGCGAGTTGTACCTGCATTGGCAGGACTAAGTGCAGCTTTTTAGTGTTTTTTGAGACAAGGTCTTATCAGGGGATGCAGTGGTGTGAGCTTCTCCTGGTGGTTGGCCTGGATTAAAACAATAACATTTTTATTTCTGGTTGTTTTTCATTTTCTTTCTGTGGAGTTTATCATTTCAGTTGAATATTAGCTTCGTCTTTCCTTTTGTTGGACTTTGTGGAGTTTTAGCTGCATGCAGTCATGTCTCAATAGAAGCACTGTCAACATTTTTTTTGCCATACCCAGCAGTGTGTCCAAAAATACTGTAAGACAGTCAAGAGCAAAGCCTTCATAGGATGTGGTAAAAAAAAACAGGGCATGGTGTTGCAGGTCTTTAATCCCAGCAGAAGCAGGCAGGGAACACCATGTAATGAGACCCCCCCCCCAAAAAAAAAAAGGAAAATAAACAAGAGCCAAGCTAGGTGGACAATGGATAAAGGCTGTAGACAAGTAGCTGATAGGAAACAGATCTGAGTGTCTTGTAGTTCATGTGACTTGGGTGTGCATCTCTGCCTGCGCATGAGGCAAGTGCTTTCCACTGAGTAACATCCCCTGGAGATGGTGGACTTGACACGAAAAGCTGCTTAACTGTAAGAGCTAAAGGACCCCCCCCCCCCTTTTTTTTTTTTTGTCATTTCAGATAGGGTCTGCCTGTAGCCCCAGCTGTCCTGGAACTCACTCTGTAGACCAGGCTGGCCTTGAACTCACAAAGGTCTGCCTGCCTCTGCCTCCTGAGTGCTAGGATTAAAGGTGTCTGCCACCACGCCCGGGCCCTTCCCCCCTCTTTTTTTAAAGACAGGACCTAAGAGGACTAGAGTTGCGGCAGAGCATGAGCTTGAGGTCCTAACCTCCTGCCTCTACCACTGCATTTTAGGCGTTTAGGCTAGTGTTGACTGGCCTTCTACCCACTGGTGGATACGTGGGGGTCAGAATAATTTGCAGGTTTTCAATGTCCACATTCTGGGTGTGAGCGTGTGTCCAGGGGCAGGGAATTAAACTCAGGTCAGCAGGCTCCATCTGCTGCCAGCCTTGTAAGGGTGAAGAATGTGAGATCAGGCTTCACTTAGAATGAAAACAATTGATAAGGGATGTAATTCTTTCTGAGGCTCATAGTGTGGTCAGAATGTATGCTGGATCCACTCCCCTCAGGCTGTTAATTTATAATTTAGATGGAACCCAGGGCCTTGAGCAGACCAGCAGCACACTACCCCTAGGTTATATCTCCAGCCTAGCACACTACCCCTAGGCTACATCTCCAGCCAAGCACACTGTCCCTAGGCTACATCTCCAGCCAAGCACACTACCCTTAGGCTACATCTCCAGCCAAGCACACTACCACTAGGCTACATCTTCAGCCAAGCACACTACCCCTAGGCTACATCTCCAGCCCAGAACATTTAATTTATATATTCATGTATTTTTGTATGAGACGGGCTAATCTTGAACTGGACATGTAGCTAAGGATGACCTTGAACTTCTGATCCCATTCCTTTTTTTGAGACAGGGTCTCCCTGTAGCTCCAGCTGGCCTGGAACTCACTGTGTAGACCAGGCTGGCCTTGAACTCAGAGAGATCAGCCTGCCTCTGCCTCTGCCTCCGCCCTCCGCCTCCTGACTGCTCAGATTAAAGGCATTTGCCACTACACCTGGCCTGATGCCCATTCTTATACCTCAAGTACTGGAATTCAGGCTAGTGCCACCATGCCTGGCCCAGTTTGATGGGAATTGAACTTTGTTCACTCTGCTAATCGAGCTGCATCCCCAGACCTTAGTTGGACCTTGAACTTTTTTGATCTTCCTGCTTCAGTCTCCAGTATTAGCTGGGATTATAGGTATGCACTACCAGTTATATGATGGAATATGACCACAGTTTACCCAGAGACCTGCTCCCCAGAGACAGCTAGTGAAGAGAGCAGCTCTGGGAGCAGCTGGTCTGATGAGAATTTGTTCTCTGCTACTTCAGGTGCAACTTGTGCCTCAGGTTTCCAAGGTTTCACAGTGGCCCAGGCGAGCTTGGACTCATTGTGTAGGTCAGGATGGTCTTGAACTGGACAACAGCCCACCTGCTGTAGCCTGCCAAATACTGCAGTCAGACACACTTTGAATCTGCCACTGTCCTCAGTCTAGCTCCAGGAAGGAGTGTGTGCAGCAGGGGTTCTCCCTTGGAGGGGCTGCTACCTCAAGGAGACTTTAGCAGTATGTTATGGTCACAACATGATAGGCACTTGGGGACCTGATGGTAGAGACCAAAACACACAGGACAGAAAGACCCTCGATGGATAGGGCACCTAGAATAGGCTGGAGGGCACTAGTGTCTTTACTGTCTAGTTTTGGCCCTGGATGCAATGCTTTCCAGGAGACCATGCTTTGATGCTGGTGTTGGGGTGCCATGGCCGTTCCCAAACCAGACAAATACTGCTCCAGTGAATTGTTTGATTGGAAAACTTAATTTAAAAAAAATTAAGATTATGTATATGCATGTTGTGGATTTGAGTGTGCCACAGAGCACGAGTGGAGGTCAGAGGACAGTTTACTAGTCCGTTCTTTCATGTGGGTTCCCAGGATCAATAGGCAATTGAAAATCACAGAGTAGAGGGGGCTGGAGATATGGCTCAGTGTTTAAGAGCTCTGGCTGCTCTTGCAGAGGACCTAGGTTTGATTCCCAGAACCCACATGGTTGCTAATAACCGTCTGTAACTCCACTTGGGAATCAGATGCCTTCTTCTGACTCCCAAGGCATTGCACAATATAGGTACCTACCTAAGTTGTGACTATAAGAAACTGCTAAAGTCTCCTTGAGGCAGCAGCCCCTCCAAGGGAGAACCCCTGCTGCACACACTCCATCCTGGAGCTAGACAGAGGACAGTGGCAGATTCAAACTTTGCCTACAACTATACTCATGCACAAAATAAAAGTATTTGAAAAATATGCAGAGTAGAAACCTTGGGTGCTGGCCCATGGCTTTATCCCAGTAGAAGCAAGAGGATCGCAGTCTTTTTTTTTTTTTGTCTTTCTGAGACAGGGTCTTCCAGTAGCCCCAGCTGTCCTGGAACTTGCTCTGTAGACCAGGCTGACCTTGAACTCACAGAGATCCACCTGCCTCTGTCTCGTAAGTGCTAGGATTAAAGGCATGTGCCTCAATGCCTGGCTTTTTTTTTTTTTTAGATTAAAATAATTTTTTTTATTGAGGGCTGGAGAGATGGCCTAGCGGTTAGGAGCACTGACTGCTATTGCAGAGGACCCAGGTTTGATCCCCAGCACCCACATGGCGGCTAAGAACCATCTGTAACTCCAATTCCAGGGATCTGATGCCCTTTTCTGACCTCAGCAGGCATTGTACAACATGGATGCACTTATATACAGGCAATACACTCATACACATAAAATAAAAATAATAAAATATTTAAAATAAGTAGAATAAAACTTTCATTGTACATGGTACTGTGCTACGTAAGGACAATTTCACACAAGTATGCATTATATCCTGAGCATATTCCTCTCATATATCTTTTCTGTTTCTCTCGTTATACTTGTACTTTCATGGGATATATACATACTTGATTTTATGTATCCATGTAAAGTCTATGTGTCCATGCTTTCTGAAAGCATGATATTTATCTGTCTTAATTGGACACCTATGCTGGTCCCACAACAATTATATATCGTGTTTTGTAAAACATCCATCTGTGTATGGATATAAGGTATTCGACTCCTTATTATTTTAAGAAGTCTGTGTTGTATGATTTTGTCCAAGCATTTTATTTAATCTTTTAAGCTTAGATATAGATTAATATCCTTTAAACATGAGGACTGACTTGTGTGCATGTTTATTTTATTTTTAAAAAAAAAAAAATTGTTTATTTTATTTTCATTTTTTGTTTTAATTGTATTTATTTATTTATTTTTAACAAAATCTAGACCCGTGTTCCCGCTCAATTATCCCACCACACTCAGAGCTCAGTGCAATTCTGCAGCCAAACATGCTTTCCACTCTTAGTCTTCTCAATATTAATGGGGGATGATTGTTTTGTTGAATGTTCTGTTTTGAGCCCGAAGTTCACTGTTCCGTTCTTTGATGCAGTATTTTCTGTTGTTGTTGTTGTTTCCAAAATGCATTATGTCCAACTGCTTTGTACAGAAGCTCAGGGGGCCCTACACAAGAAATACTTACAACTGGGTAATTGGCACTAGCATCCACAGATGAGGGATACCATTCGTCGTTTGTTTTTCTGGGACTGTGTTACTTCACTCAGCATGATGTCCTCTAGCTCCAGCCATTTTCCTGCAAAGCTCGTGATGTCGTCTTTCTTTACTGCTGCATAGAACTCCATTGTGTAGATGTACCACATTTTCTCTATCCATTCGTCAGTTGAGGGGCATTTAGGTTGGTTCCAGCTCTTTGCTATTGTGAAGAGAGCTGAAATAAACATGGCCGTGCATGTATCTCTGTGGTGGCGTAAGTCTTGAGGGTACATGCCCAGGAGTGGTATGGCTGGGTCGGGTGGCAAGTTCATTCCAAGTCTTCCAAGGGTTCTCCACACTGCTTTCCATAGTGGCTGTACGAGTTTACATTCCCACCAGCAGTGGATGAGTGTTCCCCTTTCCCCACAACCTCTCCAGCACTTGGTATCATTTGTTTTCTTGATCCTAGCCAGTCTTACTGGAGTAAGATGATATCTTAAAGTGGTTTTGATTTGCATTTCCTTAATGATTAGTGATGTTGAGCAGTTCTTGAGGTGTTTCTCAGACATCTCTAATTCCTCGCTTGTGAAGTCTCTGTTCAGTTCTTTGCTCCATCTATTGAGCGGGTCGTTTGTTTTCTTCTTTCTTTGTTTTTTGAGTAGTTTATATATTCTGGAAATCAATGCTTTGTCAGATGTATCTGCAGTGAAGGTTTCCTCCCACTCTGTGGGAGGACCTCCAGCATTGTACGACATGGGTGCACTGACCTGCATGCAGACAGTACATTCATACACATACAAAATAAATAAAATTATGGGGCTGGAGAGATGGCCTACTGCTCTTGCAGAGTACCTGGTTCGATCCCCAGCACCCACATGGCGGCTAAGAACCGTCTTTAACTCCAGTTCCAGGGGAATCCGACATCTTCTGACCCCCTCAGCATTACCCAACACGGGTGCACAGACCTGCATGCAGATAGTATACTCATACACACAATAAATAAATAAAATTAAAAAAATAAAATTTTATTGAGCACATTTCATACAACATTTCTTGATCAAATTTAGACTCATTCCCCCATCCATGCCCACCCCTCATGCCCCGCTCCCCCCGTCAGAGCTCATGGATTTTGTCATACACAAGTCCTGTCTTGACAAGTCCTGTCTTGGATCTTTTTCTCAGTCTTTTATAACCTTTTTGGTGCACAGGTTTACTGTTTTGGTCAGTTCTTTAAATAGGTTTTTCTCTTTTCCCATTTGATTTTTTTTTAATTTTATTTATTTTTGTATGTGTATGAATGTACTGTCTGCATGTAGGTTTGTGCACCCGAGTCGTGCAATGCCATAGAGGTCAGAAGAGGGTCTCAGATTCCCCTGGAACTGGAGTTCTCCTGGAATTGGAGTTATGGACGGTTCTTATCCACCATGTGGGTGCTGGGGATTGAACCCGGGTCCTCTGCAAGAGCAGTTGGTACTCTTAACCGCTAGGCCATCTCTCCACCCCCTCCCATTTGATTTTATATTATTCCAAAATATACATACATATACTCCACACATAAATCAAAGTTACAAAATCTGAAAATAAACTATAGGTTAATTCCAAAGCACATTTAGAGATTCACATTTTAACAATATAAAGTTGCATGCAGGTAAAAAGAAGTATAACTTTATATTCTCTTTTTCTGGAATATGAATGTTAGTATTCCTATATGATAGAACATACCATAGGATTACATAAGGATAAATTATGAATGGTTGTAGCATGTATCAATAAAAAGAGAAAATATTATTTAAATTTTTTTTTTTTTGGTCTTTTTGAGACAGGGTCTCCCTATAGTCCCAGCTGTCCTGGAACTCACTCTGTAGACCAGGCTGGCCTTGAACTCACAAAGATCCGCCTGCCTCTGCCTCCCAAGTGCTAGGATTAAAGGCGTGCGCCACCACGCTGGGTTTAAAATTTTTAAAAAAAATTTTTATACTTGTATGTGTATGAATGTACTGTCTGCATGTAGGTCTGTGCACCCATGTTGTGCAATGCTGCGGAGATCAGAAGAGGGCATCAGATTCCCCTGGAACTGGAGTTAAAGATGATTCTCAGCCGCCATGTGAGTGCTGGGGATCAAACCCAGGTCCTCTGCAAGAGCAGTTGGGGCTCTTAACCACTAGGCCATCTCTCCAGCCCCGAGAAAATATTATTTTACAAAATATTTTTAACTTAAATATAATCTTTTTTACCAAAAGATGTCATGTTTTCTCCAAGGAAGTGCTTGAAGGTTCCTCTTGGCAAACCCAAACAACCATTAATCCTGCCCTGTGCTCCACACTGGGTCCCTCCCCGCCATGGTCACCCAAATGAGGTCCAGCAAGCATATGTCCTGTCTTGATCTTCCTGCACTGGCCTCCATGACACGGCATGGGTAGTCAAACAGCAGCAGTCTACACTCCAAAGAGGCTGAAATCCCAGTAGCCACTCAGTCTACAAGCTGGACATCTCAGTAGTCACCATCTGGCATTGAAGGTTTGAAGGATACTCAAGTTTTGTATCTGAAATACAATTTCTCAGACCTTATTGATTATTTATTTCTGGTTGTACTTTCCTTTTAGGTGCTTAAGGCCACACAGACAGCCCACATTAACCAAGGTTTCTGTTTTCTCAAGGTCAGTTGAGGATCTGGTCCTCAAGGGTCACTCGGGATTTTTTTTTGAGGGGTGGGGGTGGGGAAGGAAGCCCCTGGCCCCTTTTGTTTTCTCAACCACCAGTCCATCCACTCGAGGAAACAGTCAGGTCCTGCTAGACCAGGCTTCTCTCTCTGAAGCATGAGCAGACTTTCCTCTTTATAGGGTGGGCACTGGCTGGAGTCCCATCAGTGGATCTCCAAGATCTCCCTGCACAGGGAAGACTGGTGACTCACATTTGCAGGACATTTCAGGAGATGCCCCCATGCATAGTCCCCTGAGACTTAGTTGACCTCTGAGGGCAAGGAACAAAGTTATCCCTTAGGTCCCTTGGCCAAATTGGTGTGGGCATTAAGTATGGCCATTAAGCACCCAGAAAGGCTAAGTTACACCAGCCTGATACATCACACCTATACTAAAATTGTATCTTCTGGAAAACAAACTGTTATTTCCATGTCATATTTCCTGATTCACCTTTTTCCATTTTAACTTCATGTTACACTGTAATATGTATACATGTCCACCATCATATACAAAAAATCCATAGTCTAGCCGGGCGTGGTGGCGCACGCCTTTAATCCTAGCACTTGGGAGGCAGAGGCAGGCGGATCTTTGTGAGTTCAAGGCCAGCCTGGTCTACAGAGTGAGTTCCAGGACAGCTGGGGCTACAAGGAGACCCTGTCTCAAAAAGAGACCAAAAAAAACAAAAAAACAAAAAAAAATCCATCAGTGCTGAAAAAGTGGTAGAGTTAGTTTCTAGGGGACCTGGTCTAGGATCATAAGTATACGAGCACAGTTGTTTGATCATGAGGAATATAGCATTAATGTTGCTCATTTGCCTTAGAACTATGGACTTCGTGCTACATCACAGAAGGTGATGACCATTCCATTCTTTGTTTTCTGGACTGTGTTACTTCACTTAGTATAATTTTCTAGTTCCATCCATCCTGCAAATTTCATGATATCTTTTATTTGTATTTATTTCTTATTTTTTCCGGAGTTTTTAAGGGCTTCTCCATCCACACTGCCTTCCATATGTTGGAATAAGTTGTGCATTCCCACCAGCAGTGGATGGTGTTCCCTTTCACTTCAAGAACCTTTCCGAGTCGGGGCTGGAGAGATTGGCTAGCAGTTAAGAGCGCCGACCGCTCCTAACAGAGGACCCGGGTCGATCCCCAGCACCCACATGGTGGCCGAGAACCGTCTGAAACCCAATTCACGAAAAACAACTCCAGTTCCAGGGATCCGAGACCTCTTCTGACCCTCCGTGGCATTGCACGACACGGGTGCACCAAACCTGCATTCAACAGTACATTGAATACACATACAGAAATAAATACAAATTAAAAAAAAAATTTTTTTTCTGTATTCTTGTTGCAGGGGCCATGCTCAATCTTCTCTGTATCATTCCAATTTTAGTATATGTCGCCGAAGTGAGCACAGTGAGTCTTTTCTTTTCAGATAGTCTCATTATGTACCTGAGGTTGGCCGAAACTCACCTGTAACAGTTTGACCTAGATTCACCAGAGACTGCCTTTGCTGGCTTGTAAGCCTGGCGTCTTTTTTTTTTTTTATTTTTAAATAGTTTTTTTTTTTTTTATTAATTTTTATTTATTTCTGTATGTGTATGAATGTACTGTCTGCATGCAAGTCTGCGCACCCGTGTCGTGCAACGCCGCGGAGGTCAGAAGAGGGTCTGGGATTCCCCTGGAACTGGAGTTCTCCCGGAATTGGAGTTTCAGACGGTTCTCAGCCGCCATGTGGGTGCTGGGGATCGAACCCGGGTCCTCTGTAAGAGCGGTCGGCGCTCTTAACCGCTAGGCCATCTCTCCAGCCCCTAAATTTAGTTTTTTAAGACAGGGTCTCCCTGTAGCCCAAGCTGGCCTGTAATTCACTATGAAGTCCAGCTGGCCTTGAACTCACAGAGGTTCACCTGACTTTGCTTCTGGTATTAAAAAGGCCTGAGTCCCAGGCCTGGCCTTGTCTTTTCTTTTTTTTAATTTATTTTATGTATATGAACTTAATGCCTGCAAGTTTGAGTGTACCTGTATTGTGCAGTGCCTGCTGAAGTTGGAAGAGGGCATACTATCCCCAGGAACTGGAATCAGTTATTGGCTGCCCAGTGGGTGCTGGGAACCAAACCTTGGTCCTAAGAGCAGCCACCCCCCCCCCACTAGCCTTATGGGACTTGACATTTTAAATTTTTGAGAGAAAACATGGCTATGAATGGTGCTTTGGCGGGGGGCTTTTCAACTTTTCAAGACAGGGTCTCCCTGTAGCTCCAGCTGGCCTGGAATCCGCTCTGTAGACCAGGCTGGCCTTGAACTCACAGAGATCTGTCTGCCTCTGACTCCCAAATGATAGGATTAAAGGCATGCGCCATCATGACCAGCTATATATAAATGGTGCTTTTAAGACATTTTATTTTAAATTTGCTAGCTTGTAACTCCCAAGCCATTTAAGGACTTGTGCAGTGTGAGGTGGTTTGTTGGTCCTAGTGGAGATAATAGTTGCCAGCATGGGGGGAAATCTGCCCTGATCATGTCTACCTTGACCTTGTTGTCCAGCCAGTTTCCATCCACACCTCTCCCCTCCCCCACTCACCCATAGTGCTTGCACTGGTCTCAAACTGGTTTCTGGCTAGTTGTGTGTATATAACCTTTTTTAAAAATTATTTTGTGTATGAGTGTATTGCGTGTGTGTATGTATGTATGTATGTATGTAAGTGTACCTATATTGTACAATGCCCCCAGATGGCAGAAGAGGCTTTGGATCTCCTGGAACTAGAGTTAGGGACAGTTGTTAGCTGCCATGTAGGTGCTGGGAAGCAAACCCCAGTCCTACAAGAGAAGCCAGTGCTCTTAACCACTATGCTCTACAGCCCCATGTATAAATCTTTATCTTAGTGTTACCATTTTGGTTAAAAAAGCATTAATTTTCCTGAGCTTGGTGATGGACACGTTTAATCCCAGTGCTTAAGAGGCAGAGGGAGGCAATCTCTGTGAGTTCAAGGCCAGCCATTCTACATAAGGAATTCCAGGCCAGCTGGGGCTGTAGGGCCACCCTGTCTCAAAAAGGCAGACACATCCCAAACATTAATTTTATATATATGAGTGTTTTGCCTGCATGTATGTAAATGCATACATGTGTAATACCTGAGGAGGTCAAAAGGTTATCGAATCCCCTGCAACTGGAGTTATGGATGGTTGTTAGCCAACATGTAGGTGTTGGGAATTGAACTTATGTCCTTTTCAAGAGCAGTCAGTGCTCTTAACCTCTGAGCAAGCTCTCCAGCCCCCACCATTTGGATTTAAAACAAAAAGTGTGTCTGTGTGTGAGGTGAGGGAACGGGATGTCAGATTCCCTGGACGTTCACTGCCATATGTGAGGGAACCGGGTGTCAGATTCCCTGGACGTTCACCGCCATATGTATGAGGGAATGGGGTGTCAGATTCCCTGTACGTTCACTGCCATGTGGGTGCTAGGAACCAAACCCAGGTTCACTGAAGGCATAGCCAGTGCTGTTAACTGCTCAGCCATCTCTCCAGCCCCAGTAAAATGGCTCTTGAATTTGCCATTTTTAAATAGGAGGACTTAATTTCAGCGCCCTGACTTCACCTTTAGTATGAAATAGGTGGAGGGATGATTAGAGGGATGCAGGCTGGGTAAATGCCAAGCATTTTTTTTTTTTTTTAAATTTCTGTATGTGTATGAATGTACTGTCTGCATCCAGTTTTGTGCACCCGTGTGGTGCAATGCCGCAGAGGTCAGAAGAGGGTCTCGGATTCCCCTGGAACTGGAATTCTCCTGGAATTGGAGTTTCAGACGGTTTTCAGCCGCCATGTAGGTGCTGGGGATCGAACCCAGATCGTCTGTAAGAGCGGTCGGTGCTCTTAACCTTTCTCCAGCCCCAACGCCAAGTATTTTTGACTTACAGTTTTATGCTTGTTTTGAGACAGGGCCTCATGTTATAACCGAGGATGACCTTGAACTCTTGATCCTCCTGCCTTGGCCTCCCAAATGCTGAGATTTCAGGCGTTCAGCATGCTCGCCTCACTGCACTGAATTCTGAAGAGAGATTGATTACTGGAGAGTGGAAGTAGCCCTTTAGCATCAGGATTGATGCTGAGTAATTGGACTGTGGTTGGCCTTCTGGATTCTGTCACATCTTAACTGTCTTTACATCCCAGGACTGAAGCCCGAGAAGTGCAATTGGCTTTTGCTGACGCTGCTGAGCCAGCTTTACAGTGTCTAGGACATGCCAAAGCCATGATTTGCATGTCTAGATCTGGAGTGATCTGAGTTTCCTTTTTTTTTTTTTTTTTTTTTTTTTTTGGTCTTTTTGAGACAGGGTCTCCCTGTAGCCCCAGCTGTCCTGGAACTCGCTCTGTAGACCAGGCTGGCCTTGAACTCACAAAGATCCGCCTGCCTCTGCCTCCCAAGTGCTAGGATTAAAGGCGTGCGCCACCACGCCTGGCCTGAGTTTACTTTTTATTTTTTTCTTTTGAGATGGGGTTTCCCTATATATAGTCTCAGCTGGCCTGCAACTCCCTATGTAGACTCTGAACTCACAGAGATTCACCTGCCTCTAGGATTAAAGGTGTTCTTATTTTCTTATTTTTTTTTTTTTTTTGAAATAGGGTTTTATGCAGTCACTGAGAGGCAAGGGTGACCTGATTTTCCTGCTTCTAGCTCTCAAATGTTGGGATTGCAGATGCGCCCCACCTCATCCCCTTTGTGGGTTGGGGATTGAACCAGGGCTTTGCTGGTAGGCCAGCAGTTGACCCACAAAATTACATTCCTAGCTCCAGTTTATAGTCTTTGTAGGCCCAATTGACACATGGAAGTTTTTATTATTGGTACTGGCTGAAAGCTGGAAAGGCAGTTTGGTGAGAGGCTGTCTAGGGCATAGCACCAATGTTGAACCTTCACTACAGCACAGCTGGGGGTGAGTGCCTGTGTTTAATTACATTTAGTGTCTGTGTCTATGTCTGTCTTGAACAGGTTGCAGTTCTGTTTCTGTTACCTATATGGATCCTGGGGATCCAACTAGAGTTGTCAGGCTTGACAGCAAGTACCTTTTTATCCACTGAGCCATCTTGCAGGTGCGCGCCCCCGCCCCTTAATATTTGGACCAGGCTGGCCTTGAATTTACAGGGAATCCTCCTACCTCTGCCTATCCAGTGTTGGGATTAATTACGGGTGTACCAGTGCTCCTGGCATTTATTTTGAGACAGTCTCCTGTAGCTTGGATTGGCCTCTATCTCACTATATATTACAGTTTAGGCTGACCTTGAGTTCCTAATCATTTTGTCTATTTTGTCTTTTCCTTCTAAGTGTGGGTGTTACAGGTGTGAACCACTACACCTGGTTGCCAAGCTGTAAACTCAAGCAAGATCCTCTCTTGGCTGAAGAGATAACGTGAAGGGTAGAACTGAATCATCTACTCCAGGTTTAAACAGACCTTCAGGCTTAGAGTTACCCTATTTTTCTTTTTTTTTTAAAATTTTTAAATTTACTTATTTATTTTGTTAATTTTATTATTTATTTTTGTATATGTATGAATGTACTGTCTGCATGTAGGTCTGTGCACCCGTGTCATGCAATGCGTGGAGGTCAGAAGAGAGTCTCGGATTCCCCTGGAACTGGAGTTCTCCTGGAATTGGAGTTTCAGACAGTTCTCAGCCGCCATGTGGGTGCTGGGGATCGAACCCGGGTCCTCTGCAAGAGCAGTCAGTGCTCTTAACCACTAGGCTATCTCTCCAGCCCCAATTTATTATTTTTTATGTGTGTGAGTGTACTGTGTGCATGTAGGTTGGTG
Organism: Rhizomys pruinosus; assembly: GCA_009823505.1. NCBI lineage: Eukaryota > Metazoa > Chordata > Mammalia > Rodentia > Spalacidae > Rhizomys > Rhizomys pruinosus. The sequence continues at coordinate 2,412,853 of VZQC01014015.1, read as the reverse complement.
CACCCGTGTCGTGCAATGCTGGGGAGTCAGAAGAGGGCGTCAGATTCCCCTGGAACTGGAGTTAAAGACAGGTTGTTAAAGACGGGAATCGAACCTGGGTCTTCTGCAAGAGTAGTCGGTGCTCTTAACCGCTGAGCCATGTCTCCAGCCCCAGAGTTACCCTATTACTCTAGGCATTGTTAGGCATGTGTGCAGAGGCAGAGGCAGGAGGAGGATCTCTGTGAGTTCAAGGACAGCCTAGTTGACATAGAGAGTTCCAGGGCAGTTGGGGTTACAGAGAGATCTCCCTGTCTCAAAAAGACCAAAACCAAAACAAAACAAAACAAAACAAAAACCCCTATTGTCAGGAACAGTGAAGGTGACTTCGCAGCTATACTGGTACAGAAAGAGAAATTGGGAAGCCTTGTTCTTTTTGTAGTCATGATACATGGAAATCAGGGCCCCTTCTTGGGGTTCTTACTTTATTTTTTTATGCTTATGAATGTATTGCCTGCATGTAAGTGTACCCATATTGTGCAGAGCCCTCAGGTCAGAAGAGGGCATTGGATCCCCTGGAATTGGAGTTAGTACAGTTGTTAGCTGCCATGTGGGCACTAGGAACCTTGGTCCTCTGCAAGAGCAGTCAGTGCTCTTAACTGGTGAGTTGTCTCTCCAGTGCTCTTCTTCATTAATAATCTTAATCTCATTAATAAGAATTGATTCAAACAAAAGATAATTTTATTAGAGTTCAAAAGAAAACCCTGCAGGTCAGGCAAGATGTAAATCTCAGCAGCTGTCTCGGAGGAAGAGAGTGGAGGGGAGAAGGGGAAACAAAGCGGGGGTATTTAAGCCAGTCTGAAGGTCAGACACATGGTAACTAGCAGCTGTGTAATAGGGAGGGGAGCTTTAGAGAAGAAAGTAAAGAAACCCAAGAAGTCAGGGCAAGTATGCTTAGAGAAGAGGAAGAAAAGGACAGGTTACACTTTTTTCTTTTTTTTTGGTCTTTTTGAGACAGGGTCTTTTGTAGCCCCAGCCTCTCTATAGACCAGGCTGGCCTTGAACTCACAAAGATCCACCTGCCTCTGCTAGGATTAAAGGCGTGGGCTACCACGCCTGGCTTGGTCACACTTTTCTAAACTTGAGAAAAGTGGGCAGACTTAGGAGGATGCCTGTGGCTGTAGCCCTCTGGGAATTCTGGGAAGGAAAAGTACATCATCTCATTAAGGTACTAGTTATCTGCCTATCTCTTTATCTTGGCTTCAGGTAAGTTCATCTTCCTATGGGTAGTCCCTGGGCAGGTGATTGACTTGGGTCAACTGGGATGTTGATTATGTCAGCCTGGCTGGCCTCTCAACACACACTCCTGCCTAGGACTGGCTGGAGAGCCAGTTTCTTTTCCTGAGGATCCTGCTCTGAGAATTCTCATGTTTTTGGTCTGGATCTTTAGCAAGACCTATGAAAGTAAAGTAGAATTTGGGATCAAACAAGTACCCTTGATAGAATCCCAAGTCTTGATCTTACAAATACCATTTAAAAACTGCAATAATGGGCTGGAGAGATGGCCTAGCGGTTAAGAGCGCCAACTTCTCTTACAGAGGACCCAGGTTCGATCCCCAGCACCCACATGGTGGCTGAGAACTGTCTTAACTCCAGTTCCAGGGGAATCCGACACCCTCTTCTGACCTCCATGGCATTGCACGGCACGGGTACACAGACCTACATGCAGACAGTGCATTCATACACATAGAAAATAAATAAATAAAATAAAAAAACCGGTAATTTAAAAGACTTGTAGAAAGCGAGACCTAGTGGAATAAGCCTATAATCCTAGCAGGAGGTGGAGAAGTTCAAGGCTGGCTTGGACTCTGTGGAGACCTTGCCTCAGGAAAACAGAAAAAGGAAAAAGAGGAGGAGATCGTTTTTGCAAGATGTTCTGTGAACATAAGCCTATGTCTGCTTGTTTAGCAGAATGTGGAATGAGGGTTAGGTGGGCGTGGCAATAACCCTTCTGAAGTGGAGTGTCTCTGCCACATCCCTGCCCACTGCAGCAGATGCTAAGGCCCAGCATGCATACTTCCTGCCTCCACCTCTCCTTCCTTCTCATTAGCCACTGTAGGGTTTTTTTTTTAAATTTTATTTATTTCTGTATGCGTATGAATGTACTGTCTGCATTCAGGTCTGTGCACCCGTGCCATGCAATGCTGCGGAGGTCAGAAGAGGGTGTCAGATTCCCCTGGAACTGGAGTTCTCCTGGAATTGGAGTTACAGACGGTTCTTAGCCGCCATGTGGGTGCTGGGGATTGAACCCGGGTCCTTTGCAAGAGCAGTTGGTGCTCTTAACCCTAGGCTATCTCTCCAGCCAGCCCCAGCCACTGTAGGGTTTTATCTTTTTTTTTTTTTTTTTGTATTCATTTTAGAAATGGGTCTTGGAGGTACATATACCTTTAATTCCAGCACTGAGGGGACAGAGGCAGGCCAAGCTCTGAATTTGGGGCCAGCATATTCAGGCCTGAATTTGAGGTCTGCGTAGTGAGTTTGAGGCCAGACCCTATCTCAAAACAACAAAAAATGGGCCTGGGGCCTCAACCAGATGATCACATTCCAAAGTTTTTTACCTGCAAAAAAAATGTTTACTTTTTCAGAAGGGTGCATAACCATGCCAAATAAAGCAGGCAAATACATACTTCAACCCTGCTGGATTTTATTCCTAACACAAAGGAGGGGTGCTGTGTTTCAATCGAGTGGTTGGAGCTCACATGCATGGTTGGTTGACTTAGAGTAGCAGCATTCCATGCAGAATGCAAGTTTCAGCACCACTACAACCTTGAGCACACACTTGGGTTTCAAGACATGCTGACTTTGGAAGAATTGGAAGTTTTGCCAAGTGGTTTTCTTGAAATTTTTTACATGAAGTTTTGTCTTATTTTAAGCCTGTGATAGAAAAGACTAAATTTCTCATACTGACAAGCAGGCTGCTTTTGGGATGTTACACACAAAGCTTTTATAGCCATTTTTCCATAGGAGGTAGATCTTACTCTCTGACCTCTTAGAGGAGGAGTCACAGTGAAGTTGACTGACCACTGCTAAGAGTTGGTCAGCTGGCACTGTCCGTGTGGGGTCCCTTGTGGCTGGTTCTGTCCAGTGCATCTCCTGGATTGTCTCTGTTTCAGTCTTCCGAGCGGAGGGTGAGAGGAAGATAGGAGGCTCCTGCAGGAGTGAGGTATGAGAGAGCCATGATGCTGAAGGTAGAGGAGCCAGTGGGCTTAATGGCCTTGATGTTTTAGAAGTGTGCTAGGCAGGGTTGTGATTAATTCTTGTATGTGGTGGGTGTAGTGATGTTGGTGAGGGCGAAGGTTTCCAAAATGAAGATAGAATTTACAAGAGAAAGGCCTGCTGCATGGAGTGGGGAGGATCAAGAGTTAAGTTTTGGTCATGTTCTATTTGAACAACCTGCTCTGGACATCCAAGTCAGTCATCTATTTACATAGGAGTTGGGTTCCTATTTGGGACTCAGGGTTTACATAATGGGGGATGGCGAGGGGTGGTCTTATTGTTGAATGAGGAAGCGGATGTAGAAGGCAGACCCCTGGAAGTCAGACATGGAGAGCATTAAAAAGCAATGGGTGGAGGCTTGTGTTGCTGAGCTTCAATCAGGTTATTACAAATAGACGGGCAGGAGTGGAGGTGAGTTACTGAGTGAAGGCAGTGGAGAAGCACAAAGTTGCTGTTGTTGACCTTAAGTCAGTCAGTTTCAAGGGGTTGGTGGTTGAGAAGTGGTCATTATAGCAGGATGCACTCTGCCCATGAAGGAAGGTTGCCTCAGCATGCCATTCAGGCTGACAACATTGCCTCTGGGGAGTGAATGTGGGCCTCACTGCCACTGCACCCATCACTCATGATTTAAACTTGAGTGCTGATGCAAGTACTAGACAGGAAGAAGACATATACTTTGGATTGACAGCAGTAGTGACCACTAAACTGCTGCTGAGCATGGTGGCTGGTCTCTTGCTTTGTATGGTTAGGTATATGGAGTTAACAAGTATTCCTGAGAATATTTCCCTGATGTCCTCTTAGCTGATCCTGCAGTTGGCACTGCTGCTTGGGGTGGGGGTGGGTGCATTTTGAATGTCTTTGGCTTTTTTTTTTTTTTTTTTAGGACAGGGTCTCCCTGTAGGCCCAGCCTGCCTGGAACTCACTATGTAGACCAGGCTGGCCTCAAACTGAACTCAAAGAGATCTGCCTGCCTCTGCTTCCCAAGTGCTGGGATTAAAGGCATGTGCCACCACGTCTGGCCTGTTACAAAGCTTTGCCTCTGCCTCCTGAGTGCTGGAGTGAAGGGCCTGGCAAGTTGGCATGCTTTCTAAATGCTGCCACAGACTCTCTTCATAGCCACAACCTTGGGCTGCTTAGGCTTTTTGAAGTAGGGTGGAATGTTGGTTTTTCTTTTTGGCTGCTTTTTGCTATGTGATGGGCAGCTTTTTGTTTGGGTAGACAAAATATTGCTGTGCTGTGCTGTTGGTATATGGGAGTTGACTACTTGCCTCTTCTGTAACCACTGAAGTGGTTTGGTTACTGGTGAAACTGGCCTAACTAGCCTGCTATGAATCCTGCTCTTAAGTGTCATTGTAACTTCCTGGCTGGGAGACTTACTGGTTTGCTCATTCCTTTGTCCTGTAATTTACCGGATTAAAAAATTCCTTGGCCAGGTGTGGTGTGAATTCCAGGTCAGCCTGGTCTACATAGTGAGTTCCAAGCCAGCTGGGGCAGCTATAGGGAGACCCCTTCTCAAAAAGACGAAAAAAAAAAAAAATTCCCTCATCTTTTATGCAGACATTTCTAAGTGGAGTTGAACAGGTTGAACAACCATGTGCCTACAGCACATTCCTGTTTGTTTCTTTGCCTTATTATGGAACTGACGAAGCTCATGAGATTTTATTATTTTGTGGTGGGGTCTCCTGAGTACCCTTTCCATATCTGGAGCTTGCTATGTAGACCAGTGATTTTCCTGGCTCTTTTTTTCTACAAGAAAATTACAGGCTTAGGCACTACTGAGTTGAGCTCGAGTTGCCTCAATCTCCAAGTATAAGCCTGGGCCACCAGGCTTATATATGTTGTAACTATGCTGTTAAATAAATTGCATTTTAGAATGCCTTTAATATCTGTAGTTACTGTTTATTTTGGAGTGTTTGGGCTAAGTGAGGTAATGTTTGTAGCATATTTAGACTTTTGTCTGCCTGCAGGGGTTTGTTGAAAGCTTTCCTGATCCTGGTGTGGTGGCACACACCTTTATCTCTGAAGTGGAGGCTAAGGGAAACCTTGGCTCAAACAAAACCAAACCAAAAAAGAGTTCATGTATTCAAAGTCTCTTTGTTCTTTGACACAGGGTCTCACTAGGTAGCCCTTGGGTAGCCTGGGATTAAAGATGTTAATTTACCAAATCCTAATTTGTGATCTCCTGGCTGATCTCCCTCCCCCCCAGATTTGTCTTCTGCTGTTGTCTGCTTACATGGGAGGGTGTTTCCTCTGCTAACATAACACTGCCCCGTTTCTTCTGTGCTCTTGGTGGGCCTTCTGGATGTCTTTAGATGAGTCTAAATCCTCTTTGATCTGTTTTACTTACCTGGATAATCTCCTTGTGGTTTAACCCCCTTTAAATGAGTATTTGAATGTTAAAAATAGCACCTTGAGCAGACTGCTCTGTCCTTCCCCTCTCCCCCAGTTTCCTGGTGGTTCTTGCCATTGAACCTAGGTTGCAATCTAGGGTACATTTCTTTTTTTTTTTTTTTTAATTTATTATTTTATATGTATGAGTATACTGTCTGCATGTAAGTAGGTGCACCCGTGTTGTGCAATGCTGTGGAGGTCAGAAGAGGGTGTTGGATTCCCCTGGAACTGGAGTTAAAGTTGGTTTCTAGACGCCATGTGCATGCTGGGACTCAAACCCTGGTCCTCTGCAAGAGCAGTCATGCTCTTAACCTCTGAGCCATCTCTCCAGCCCCAAGGGTACATTTCTTTTTTTTTTTTTTTTTTTTTTTT